>CAUYQG010201169.1:0-28503 GCA_963574415.1 Tarsius wallacei | reverse complement strand
GCAGCCTCAACCTGCTGGGCTCCGGCGATCCTTCCGCCTCAGCCTTCCAAGTAGCTGGAAACCCGCCAGGCCAACTTGGCGAGACCGCATCTCTACAATAAATCAAAAAATTAGCCGAGTGTGGTAGCGCGTGCCTGTAGTTCTAGCTGCTTGGAAGGCTGAGGCGGAAGGATCGCCGGAGCCCAGCAGGTTGAGGCTGCGGTGGCCGGGAGCGGCCACTGCACTCCAGTCTCCAGTCTGGGTGACAGAGTGAGACTCCAACTCAAAAAAAAAAAAAAAAAGACTCTGTGGGAAAGAGTTAGAGGGTGCAGGGTGCAGCAGTGGGGAGGTCAAAAGCCTTCACGGTTGTAGCTGTCTATAACAAAACAAAACATGTTATCATAATGGGATTGCCAAAAAGTATTTCAAGGTTGGACTTGAGGTCACTGTAGGACAATGACTGTCCTTTCTTGCTGGACCCAGAACTTATTACAATGTGTGGACTATAATGACAGCTCAGCAAATGTTGGCATTTTAAATGAATGAATATTTATGTTTTTTAATACAATTAAGAAAAACCTCTTTTTACTAACAAGAGATAATTCCCCTGGCAGTAATTTTCAGAACAGACATATTTGAATTAAATGTGTGGCAAGGTTAGGCATGGTGGCTCACGCTTGTAATCCCAGCACTTTGGGAGGCTGAGGCAGGGGGATTACCTGAGGCCGGGAGTTGGAGACCTGCCAGGGTAACATAGCGAGGCTGTCTCTAACAACAAAAAGAAAGAAAAAAAAAATGCGGAGCAGTAAATGCTTGTTTTATTCTTTGCCTCGATGAGAGCATGGATTCCAAAGCTGCCTTCCCTTGGTTGAACAAGATAAACAGATCCAGATGGCCTGGAAGGTAGTAGGTGAAAATGGTACTGACGGGAGCTCATTTGAGAATGTGTTCTCATTGCATTTAACATTCAAAAGAAAGCTCATCATCACGTCCCTTATAGAACACCCCATCACACAAAGACATACACACGCGCATCCCAGCCCTTGGCTGTCTTCCTCTAAAAGCACTTTACAGTTAGCAAAGAGATGACACCTGCCAGGAAATGGCAGCCCAGAGAGGTGAGGGGACGTGCCTCTGCTGCCCCATCTAGATCATGGCGATAGTTCCCAAACACAAACCCCGGGTTCTTCCCAATACACACACACACACACACACACAAAATCTACAACTATTGCTCATATGCATAGTCCCAACCTATCTAGGTTTCTATAAATCTTATGATAGCAATAATGCTTAAGATCTGAAATGAAAGATATCTCAATGGAACTGGAGTGGACCCTATTTGGCCCTTAATTTTAGGAATATGATAGGAAGCCGGTGAGAATTTTCTTCTCTTTTCTTTTTTGAACTGGGGTCTCACTCTCTCACCAAGGCTGGAGTACAGTGTCACAATCATGACTCACTGCAGCTTTGACCTCCTGGGCTCATGTGATCTTCCTGCCTCAGCTTCCTGTGTAGCTAGGACTACAGGCAGGTGCCTAATTTTTTAATTTTTAATTTTTAATATTTTTAGAGATGGAGTCTTGCTCTATTGCCCAGGTCGGCCTCAAACTCCTGGGCTCAAGCAATTCTCTCATCCCAGCCTCCTAAAGTTCTGGGATTACAGGAATGAGCCACTGTGCCCAGCTTGGAATTCCAAACCATCAACCACGGTTTGCTTGTTCCTCCATGTTGCTTCTTTCTGCTCAGTGATCGGGTCATGTTGTCTTGCCACCTGGTAACATATGAAATTCCCTCTCATCTTGAGGGTATTCTGCAGTTTCCGTTTGAGATCACAGGATAACTAATCAGGGCCGATATTTGTTATCCACCTTCCCTACACTTGCCACGTGGTTCTCATCTGCTTATAGTTGGCTCTGGGAAGGTAAAAATAGACTCTAGGGCTTTCCATGATGCTGAGGTGTGCAGATCCATGTGAGGAGTTCTCCAGGTCCGATGACTGCACTTCATGGATCCTAAAATACCAAGAAACCACCAAAGGGAGATTAAGTAACAGGTAAACCCAAGGATGAGATCCTCTAACTGCTTGTAAATAGAACATAGACAGGTTTTCTCTTCTTATTACTTTAGATCAGCACACTTTTCTGAAAGGGGGCCAGATACGAAGTATTGTAGCTTTGCAGGTCCCACAGCCTATGTCACAAGTCCTTGACTCTGCCATCACAGCAGAAAACTACAAAGATAATACACAAATGAGCAGACATAGTTGGACTTGGCCAACAAGCAGTAGTTTGGCAATCCCTGCTCTAGGTGATAATCATAATAAATAGCATTTCAAGTGCTATATACCAGGTACATTATTTTACTTAAACTTTTCAGCAACTCTATGAAGTGGTTATTATTATATTCCTTCCCATTTTACATAAGCAAAATTTAAGTTTTATGCAGATTAAAGAAAGCAGCTTCTGGCCAGGCGCAGTGGCTCATGTCTGTAATCCTAGCACTTTGGGAGGTCGAGGCAGGAGGATCGCTTGAGGACAGGAGTTGGAGACTAGCCTGGGCAACATACTGAAACCTCATCTCTACAAAAATCAAAAAATTAGCTGGGCATGGTGGTATGTGTTTGTAGTCCCAGCTACTCGGGAGGCTGAAGTGGAAGGATCACCTGAGCCCAGGAGATTGAGGCCATGGTGAACTGTGATTATGTCACCGCACTCCAGCCTGGGTGACAGAGTGAGACCCCGACTCAAAGAAAAAAAAAAGATAAACCACCCAAGAGATGATAAGCTCTCCTTAAATTAATCTCACATTTACAAGCCCAAACCTCTTTTTAAAATTAATGTATAATTTACATATAACAAAATGCACAGATTTTCAGCATTCAGTTTAATGAGTTTTGACAATTGTACATACTCTTTGTAAGTACCAATTTCTTGCAAATCTAAATCTGTGTGTACCAGAGAGTGTATTGTATATTTGAGACAGAGAAAGAAACAGGGACGGGCACAAAGTCACAGAGATAGACCCAGAAAGACAGCATGAAGACAGATGTGTGAAAGGGCTGAGAATTGCTCACCAATTCTGACATGGTAAGTGGTCAGAAAAAAATAACAAAACAAATGCCAAACCACCTAAATAGATTTCTTAGAAAACGAGGTGAAGGGCCGCTGGGTGACTCAGGGCTATGTGGGCAGAAGGCAAAGCTGACGTTTCTGAGATCAGAAGCAAGTTTCTTTCTTTGACAACTCCATACACACACAAAGATAAACTATTCTTATCAAGAAAAAAGCAAACTATTGACAGCTACATTGCTGAAAAATAGTCAAAAGGAAGGAGCCCTCAAAATGGCCTCAGTAGCAAGTCTTATTTCTCAGAGGCTGAAATGATTGCTTCCCAGATTGATAGGAGAGATGGTAAGAAAAAGCACAGCGAGACTGAATTTAGAGTGGGTGCAGTGGCTCACACCTGTAATCCTAGCACTTTGGGAGGCCAAGGCAGGAGGATTGCTTGAGCCTGGGAGTTCAAGACCAGCCTGGGCAACTTGGCAAGACCTCGTCTCTACAAAAATTTAAAAAATAAGTCAGACATGGTGATGGGCACCTGTAGTCTCAGCCACTTGAGAGGCTGAGGCAGAAGGATCTCCTGAGCCCAGAAAGTCAAGACTGCTATGAGTCGTGATTGTACCAATGCACTCCAGCCTGGAGTCAGAGTGAGATCCTGACTCCAAAAAGAAAAGAAAAGTCTGAATTTGTTCTAATGCATAGACTCATAGCTGTGGAGACTTGCTGTGTTTTATTCCATGCTTTTAGCTTTTTACACACACACACACCAATTTTAAAGTTTTTAATTCAACTGAAAATAGCAAAAGAGTAAATCATGTTGCTAGATTCCATATTTCAAGTCCCTAGTACCAGACTGAGTTACTCAAATGTCAGTTGTAAGGACTATTCCAGGAACACTGGTCATAGATTATGTTAGCATCTGAGAGTGTTTCGTGACTCAGGATTTCCTCATCTTACTAGGATCACAAGTCCCCAGGAAGGCACAAGTCTTCCTAAAACCAAGACAGTCCTCACCTATCATTGACGCCATTATCTCTGCTTCATCAAATCAGTAGTATTTAGAAGTGCAATACAGAATTGGATTACTTTTCTAAAGTCTGTAAATGGAATGCTATTTGACCAAATAAAAACTGTAAGTCAAATTGGTGTACTCTCTCTACGGCTGTTTTCATTTTACAGATACCCCTGCTGTGCAAGGCTCCAGAGTCAGACTGCCTGGGTTTGGATCCTGATTCTATCAATCCACTGGCTGTGTGACCTGGAGTAGGTTGCTTAGCCTTTCCGTGCCAAATTGCTCATCTGTAAAACAAGCCAAATGATACTAATTTCATGAGGATGCTGTGAGGACTAAATGAATGACATCCATGCATTTGTTTAACGAATATGTATTTCTTGAGCACCAGGTATTTGAGCCAGGCAGTGTGTTCAGCTCCAGGGAAAACAGTCGTGAACAAAACTGGCAAAAATAGCGGCCCTTGTGGGGTTTACATTCCAACCAGAGAGCCAGGCAGTAAGCAAGTAAGATGGACATATGGAATGCTGGGTGGTGATAAGTACCACAGAGAGGAGAGAAGCAGAGAAAAGCGTAAGGAGCTGAGGCTGCTGTCTGGAGTTCTCAGGGACTGGGATCACTGAGGCAACGGTGACACTGCCCATGCACAAGTAAGCGTTAAGTAAGTGCTGGCAGCCGGGCTGGGTGGCTCAGCCTGTAATCCCAGCATTTGGGGAGGCCGAGGTGAGTGGATTGCCTGAGCCTGTGGGTTCGAGACCAGCCCGGGCAACTTGGCGAGACCTCATCTCTACAATAAATCAAAAAAATTATCCGGACATGGTAGCAAGTGCCTATAGTTCTAACTACTTGGAAGGCTGAGGCGGAAGGATTGCTGGAGCCCAGCAGGTCGACACTGGGGTGACTGTGAGTGTGCCACTGCACTCCAGCCTGGGTGACAGTGTGAGACTCCAACTCAAAAAAAAAAAAAAAAAAAGACTAGGAGTTTGAGGCCAGCCTGGGCAACACCGTGAGACCTCGTCTCTACAAAAAATGCAAAAATTAGCCAGATGTGGTGGCATCTGCGCCTGTAGTCTCAGCTAATGGGGGCGGGTGTGGTAGGGAACTGAGGTGGGAGAGTCTCAGGGCAGTGGGATCGTGCCACTGTACTGGGCAACAGAGTATGACCCTGACAAAAGAAAGAAAGAAAGAAAGAAAGAAGGAAGGAAGGAAGGAAGGAAGGAAGGGTCTAATGAGAAGACAGAACTTTATAAATAAGAATAAATAATATAAGACTGAAATTACATGAGAGATAAATCTTGGTTAATAGGAAGAAAAATTGCGAGGTACTGGGGTGGTATACAGCACATCCCCAGGCTGGAGCATCAGGGAAGATATTTATACAGGAATGTTGGCCAAGGCAAGAGGACTGCCTGAGCTCAGGAGCTTGAGACCAGCCTGGGCAACATGGCAAGACCTCATCTCTACAAAAAATTAAAAAATAAGCTGAGTGTGGTGATGGGCACCTGTAGTCCCGTCCCAGCTACTCGGGAGGCTGAGGCGGAAGGATCACTTGAGTCCAGGAGGTTGAGGCTATGGAGAGCTGTGGAGAGCACTGCACTCCAGCCTGGGCAACAGAGTGAGACTCTGACTCCAACATATAAATATGTATGCAGGGGCTGTTGAGGGTACAGGGGAGGAGGGCAGTGGGATGGGAGGAGGATGGGGCACAGCCCGCAGGTTGCCAAAGCAAATGGGGGTGCTTGGGGCTGTATTTTACAGTGATGATCAATGACAGCCTCCCCAGCAGAAATGTAACATTATTCAGTTCCTTTTGGGAGTTTGGCACAAGCAAATTTGGTAAATTGAGGCCATCTCATAACGATCATATTGGCAACACCAGCACTTACTAAACTCCTAGTCTTAAGTGATTCTCCCATCTCGGCTTCCCAAAGTGGGGGGATTACAAGCATGAGCCACTGTGCCCAGCCTTAGACTATACTTTTCATGAGGGTAAGGAGGGTAACTGCCTTGTTTATTTCTAAACTGCCTCTCTCCCATATCTGGCATCAGAACTGGATGGATGAGTGGTCAGAGGTCCACTCTCAACTGTGCCATGATTGGGCAGATGGAGTTAGCAGGGTGCCTGCATCTTGGCATCTGTATCACATTCTTCTTCTTGTATTTCTATGCAACATATTTTGAACTTCCCATCATCTTAAACTGTAAGCAAAGATCAAAGCTAACCTACAAGATATACAGTCTTTGAAGAAACAGACAGTAACTGGCCATAGTAAAGAACCAAACTTATTTTTCTAGGGAAAAAAAGGGTAGGGGGGTGTAATAGTCTCATTTGTGTAGTCCAGTGTTCAGATTTTCCTGGCATAATCTTATTTGTAGTGATTATTCCAAACTAGTCATAAATATCCTGACAAGACAAACTATCACAATTTTTTTTTCTTTTTTTTTTTGAGTTAGAGTCACTCTCTCGTCCGGGCTGGAGTGCAATGGCATACTCATGGCCACCGCAGTCTCAACCTGCTGGGCTCAGGCAATCCTTCCACCTCAGCCTTCCAAGTAGCAGGAACTACAGGCATGTGCTACCACACCCGGCTAATTTTTTGCTTTATTGTAGAGATAAGGTCTCACCAAATTGCCCAGGCTGGTCTCACACCCCTGGGCTCAGGTAATCCTCTCACCTTGGCCTCCCAAAGTGCTGGGATTATAAGTGTAAGCCACCGCGCCAAGCCAACAAATTCTTAACTCACAGAGACAAGAGATTGTAACATTCGGATTTTAAGTTATTAAGCAGAAGATAGCACAGAAATGGTAAGTCAGCACATCAGATGTGTGAGTGTGTGTGTGTGTGTGTGTGTGTGTGTGTGTGTGCGTGTACACACATGTATAGGAGAGGACTCAGGGCAAAATGAAAGCTGATCAAAATAGGTCAGAGTGGCTAGGCATGGTGGCTCACTCCCATAATCCCAGCACTTTGGGAGGCCGAGGTGGGAGGATTGCTTGAACCCAGGAGGTCAGGGCTACAAGTGAGCTGTGATCATGCCACTGCACTGCATGCAGCCTTGAGCAACAGAGTAAGACCCTGACTCAAAAAATAAAACAAAATAAAATAAAACAAAACAAAGAACAGGTCAAATTGAGGAGCAGGACTTGTGTTCTGATTTTTCTGTACCATTCAGGGTTGCTAGAGAGAAATAATAACCACACCATCGCCTGCGAGGGCTTCACTACACATACATCACCCAGAGGTGATAGCAGAAAGCCGACACCCAACAGGACAGAGCCAGACAACAATTTTTAGATTTCCGATTTTCTGGCTCACCCTGAGTGGCAGCGGGATGATTCAGCAGGACAAAGAAATGAGCAAAGCGTAGTGCAGCAAAGGGCCGTCTGCCTGGTGTTCGGACCCTCCACCTCTTTCCCTGATGCTCTCCTCTGCCTCCATGTCCAAGACATGATCCTTCTCCATCAGCCCACAAGCAGCAAGCAGAAATCAATGACACCTAGTTGCCAAATGTTGCTCTAAGGGAGACGTGGAATGCTGCTAGCTTAGCTGTTGGTTTGCTTATTTTTTAAAATACGGGTTTCATTTTTTCCAAGCTATTTTTCCTTAGTGCTGGCCCCACCTTTGATACAATAGATTTTTTTTTTTTTTTGAGTCGGGTTCTCACTCCATCACCCAGGCTGGATGGAGTGCAGTAGTACAATCACAACTCACCGCAGCCTCGACCTCCTGGACTCAGGCGATCCTTCTTCCTCAGCCTCCCGAGTAGCTGGGACTATAGGCGTGTGCCACTACACCTGGCTAATTTTGTAAACGTGTTTTGCAGAGACAAGATCTCGCTGTGTTGCCCAGGCTGGTCTCAAACTCCTGGGCTCAAGCGATCCTCCCACCTCGGCCTCCCAAAGTGCTAGGACTACAGGCATGAGCCACCGTGCCCCGCCTGAATACAATAGATTAGCAAGAACAAACTGTCACAAGCTTTCTCTTTTTGTCACTCCTATTTGGGAGCTCTAGCGGGGATAAGGGAAGTATTGCAAAGGGAACGTCAATGTGGGTCTGCACTGCGGCTGGGCCATTCAGAAGAGCGAATTCAACGGTGGAAAGGTATAAGAGAGGGTGAATGAATATAACGGCCAGAGTTCAGGAGCTGAGTCACTGAGAGATTAGCTGGCGTGAATGCCACTGGCCCCCACTGAAGCAGAGGATAAGGCCAAGGGATAGGTTGACACCAGGGAGGAGGATGGACCGTGAGCAGTTTAGTCATGGTTTCCTTATGGAAAGCAAAGGAGACTTAAAGAAGCTGCCACATAGAAAGTAAAAGCCCCCTGGAGGAGGACCAGTTGGGGAGTTGGGAGTGGAGGGTAGGGGTGGGATGCGGGGGTGAGGGCTGCGGTAGGAGAAGGGATCACCACGGCATCGGCTGCTTTTGGAGCAAGATGAGATGTCTGTCCCCCTCGTGCCGTGGGAGTCCTAGCCATGACATGATTGATTTCACACCCCGTAAAGAAGCGTTTAAGAAGCTGAACAGGTTTTGAAATACAAGGCTATGGTGTGACTAGCTGTACATCTTTGGCTATTTTTTTCCTGAGGCAATTACATTAAGTGCTTCACATCAATCCAGAAAGGAAGAATGAAGGAGCCATGTTTTGGGTGAGAGGATTTGGTGGGATGGCTGGGCTGTCTCAGGGCTGTTTACAAACACCGCACACGTAGAAACAAACTCTAGAGATCCCGAGTTCTGACTCCCATGGCAAGGGAACACATAAAAGCCCGAGAGCATGAGGTAATATTAGTTGTGTCAACAATCGCATGTTATGAATGCTGAAGGTGAGCGAGCCTTGCCAAGTGTTAATGGAACTGCTGGAAATGAAGATGCCTGGGCACCTGCCGCCAGTCACCTGACCTGGCCAGCCCCAACCGAGCCCAGGGAGCAGCCTCTCTCTCTCAAGTCTTCTTTCCCGCTGGGTCAAACTTAAAGGTTGTATCTCAATGTTTTTTAGAACCTGGTATGACCCCAGGGCCATCAACCAATGTCTGAGGATAGCTGGCATCAGATGCTGGGGAAAAAATATCACTTGTCAGTGCAAATACTGCAGGAGCTTCCTGGGCTCTCGCTGCAATCATTCCTCAGGGTGATGTCATGCCTTCACAGAAGGTCAACATAGGAGGGTCGACAGTGCTGGCCAGCGTGGTGGCTCATGCCTGTAATCCCGTCACTTTGGGAGGACGAAGAGGGAGGTTCACTTGAGACCAGTCTAGGCAACATAGTGAGACCTCGTCCCTACAGAAAAATGTTAAAAACTAGCCAGGCATGGTGGCTGTAGTCCCAGATACTTGGGAGGCTGAGGCGAAAGGATCGCCTGAGTCCAGGAGGTTGAGGTTGCAGTGAGCCATGATCCTGCCACTGTACTCAGCTTGGGTGACAGTGAAACCCCAACTCAAAAAAAAAAAAAAACCTCAAAATAAAACAGAGCAACCATAGCAACAAGTCCCCAGAAAGTTTCGTGGAACCTCAGGCAAAACACTGATGGAGAAGGAAACAGACAGGCAAGTACCCAAAACAGCTGGGGCTATTAGCTCACTTGGAAGCAAGAGACATTGCCTAACTCATAAGAGAGAACCTCAGTACGTACTTGTAAAATTGACAGAATAATTCTGGCCTTCAGGAATTATCAAATAATGGAGGTAACAAGGAAAGTAGGAAATCACCCAAAAAAACTATGCAGAAAAATACTTTCATTTTTAAAGGACCCAATGAAGGAGGCTTAATTAAATGGAATAATTCCTTTGTATTTTTCTAACTTTTAAATAGACATTCTCAAAAATTGAGAGAATAGTAAAATAAGCCTCCATGTACCCATCCCCCAACTCCAACAAATATCAACATTTGTCCTTATTTTATCTGGTCTCACCCCTCCTTTTCCCTAGAATATTTTTTTTTTAATTCCCAAACATATTACTATTTCACCCACACATACTTCAGGTTGGATTTATAAAAGATTGCTTCATTTGCATCTTTCACAGAAATTTCCATCTGAGAAACACAATTTAAAGAAAAAAGTTAGAAGGGGGCAGGGTCTCAGGCAATAACTGAAGACGTGTGGCTTTCCTTTCAGCCTCCATGCTTATGCTGCAGCAGCATCCAAAGTCTTAGCATATGGTACTAGCCTTGCTTTGGGTGGCTTCCCTAGATCCCAATGACTCCTGTTCCCTGCAGGCTGGTGAGTGGTCACATCTGCTCTCTGTGAGCCTGCCCTGGGACCTGAAAGGGCCACTCCAAAGGTAGAGACTTCGGGCCAAGGTGGGCCCGTGGGATTCTCTCTGCTGGGGATGTACACTTGGAAGCAGAACCACACCGTCAGAAACAGCTCTACATGAGAGAGGTCATCTCGCTTCTACTGCTGAGAGCCTGGAAACGGCTCCACCTGAAATTTGGGATCCTTGGGAAGGCTCTTGGATTTCCAAAAACTGTTGAGATCCCACGGGACACCATCTTAGCTTATTTTGCATTGCTATGAAAGGATACCTGAGGTTACGTAATTCATTTTTTTAAAAAGAGATTTATTTTTTTAGCCTATGGTTCTTCAGACTATACAGGAAGTATAGTGCCAGCATCTGCTTCTGGTGAGGCCTCAGAAGGCTTCCAATCATGACGGAAGGTGAAAGGGAAGCAGGTGTGTCGCATGGTGAGGGCAGAAGCAAACGTGAGGAGGGAGGGGCCAGGCTCTTTAAACAGTCAGGTCTCACATGAACTAGCAAGCATGAGAACTGTCCGAAGTCATTGAGGGAGCCACCCCCATGACTCAAACACCTCACACCAGGCCCCAACTCCAACACTGGGGACCACATTTCAACATGAGATTTAGAGAGGACAAATACCCAAACTCTATTAGACACTCTCTGATCTTCCAAATAAATTCTCTCCTTATACATGAGCCAGCCAGAACTGACTTACTATTGTGACCAAAAGAATTTCACAACTGCACATCTCCGCAGAAGGAACCTATGGCCTGCCGCACCATGCAAGTGCAAAACTAATACAGTGATGAAAATGTTATGAAATAAACTTGGGATGTCATGTTTTCCACTCTCCCCAACACCTAGCACAGTGGCCAACAGAAAGTGGGCATTTGTCACCTATTTCTTAAATAAACTAAATATTGATCTTCTCAGTCGAGGGAAGATTGTCAACTCCGCTCATTGCCAAGCCCTGTCGTCTTACTAGAGGCCTGAGTTTGGCTCTGACTCTGCCACTTCCCCTCTGTATGAGTGAGTCACTTAGCCTCTCTGGACCTCAGTTTCCTCGCCTATAAATTGGGAATAATAAACTCAACCAACCTTACAGAGATACTGTGAGGCTCAAGTGAGGTCATGCTCTACAAAAGTGCTTTGTGAGCTGTAAATTGTTTGCAAATGAAAGGTATTATTATCTTTTCTAGCAGGGGATTCCATTCTGTCTATCTCAGCTTTTTGGCCCAAGAAGCCTTTAGGGCAAAAGTGGGTGTCATGATGTTTTTTTTTTTCTTTCCTGTTTCTCTTCTAACCACTTCTTTTAATCCTGATGTTTACTCTGGGGACTGATTTATAGAGTAACTGTGTGAAGCCTGAGAACCAAAATGACTCTTTTTCCTAATGCTTGTTGCTTCTCCCCTGATCAGGTGCACCGGGGTCCACAGGTCTCCCTGAATAAACGGTATGGAGGCAGCAGCCTGACCATTTCGATCTTTCTGCAGACACTCACCCACTCATCTCACTGTGGGCAGACAGGGAGGCGGGGAGCAGGAGAAATAAGGAACCGTCCGTCACAGGAAGGTTTCCAGATTCAACTGTCCTGCCTGGGCGGCCACCTGATTAGCAAGAAGCAAGTGGGTGTCCTGGCACCTGAGTCATGAAACTGCTGGAATCTTCCCATTCCCCGAACAGCCCCACACTTGCAGAACATTGCTGCATTGTCTATGCCCTCAGGCTTCCTGGTGGCAGGCCAACCCCAGGCCGTGCCAGCAAGCACATAGCTGTGATGATTCGTCTGTACCTACAGCCATTCGTCTGAGGACACTGGGACATCACCTCACAGGCGCCACTGTTGGGGGAAGCAGGAGTGCTGTGGGGGCAGGGGATGACATCACCGTTGTTATTGTTATTTACTTATCAGATGATTATTAATTATATTTCAATTAAAGGCCAGCACTCTCTACAAGCATGAGCTCATCAGGCCACAAGGCCCAAAGGAGGTCAAGAGCCAGGAGATGGCGGATTTACTCACAAATACGGCTGACTTGAGTTTCAGGAATCCTGTGATCTGGTTTTTGCCCTCTCTCTGTCTGGCCATTTCCCCTTCAGAGGCCCCCAGCGTGGACACACATGATGCTCCCACCGCTGCCTGGCATTTCTTTTTTTTTTTTTTAAGTTGTGGGGTACAATTCAGGATTATGTATACAAATGGTCATTGTGTAGGTAAAGTTTGGGCCTCACTTTTGGTCCCCACTTCACCGAGTTTGAGATAAGGTACCCTCGCCCCCCCTCCCCCCCGCAGTTTCCCACTACTGCCAATCCCTTTCTTAGTATTATGAAAAGTGTTCAGGGTCTGCTTATGAGCGAGAACATTGCCTGGTATTTCTAAAAGAGGCAAAGATCGAATTTTTAACCCTCCATGGGTTAAAAAAGTAAAATTAAAAAGCAGCAGCAGAAGAAGTTAACCAGGCGTTCCAATGCAGCCCGCTGGCCTTCAAGAGACACACGTGGGGGTGGGGGGTGAATACATGGGAACGCAGGGAGCAACAGTTGGCATCTGAAATGTTCACGAAACCCCGCCCAGTTCTGGATGGGTGTTTCTGGCCGGAGGTGGCGGGTGGGGCCTGGCTTCGGTAATCAGGAAATCGTTTTTGTTTTCAGAGGTCAAAGAACAGGCGGCAGTGCAGTGTGGATATAAATGGTGAGTGGGGACCAGAGCCTTACAGGTAGGTATCGCCTTTGCAGGATGCAGGCCCCGCCCCCTGCGACAGCATCCCTGGGGCTTGTCCCTCCTCCCCAAGACACCCCAGAGGCACAGAAGGGGCTCAGCACCCTTCCAGACTTTGTGCCAGAGGTGCATGTCCCTTTAAAATATGGACCTCATAAAACCACCGCAGAGTGGGGTTTTAAGTTTTTCTTTTCATTATCTATCTATGTGTTTATGGAATAAGGCCTCACTCTGTCATCCAGGCTGGAGTACAGTGGTACAATCACAGATGGTCACAGCCCCGACCTCCTGGGCTCCAGCGATCTCTCACCTCAGCCTCCCCAGTAGCTGGGACTATAGGCACGCACCACCGTGCACAGCTAATTTTTTAATTTTTTTGTAGAGACAAGGTCTGGTTATGTTGTCCAGGCTGGTCTCAAACTCCTGGCCTCAAGTAATCCTCCCACCTCGGCCTCTCAAAGTGCTGGGATTACCGGCATAAGCCACCACACTGGCCTCTTTTAATTTTTAAAAATGATTTAAGGCCGGGCCCGATGGCTCAGTCTGTAATCCCAGCACTTTCAGAGACCGAGGCGAGTGGGTTGCCTGGGCCCATGGGTTCGAGACCAACCCAGGCAACTTGGCGAGACCTCAGGTCTACAATAAATCAAAAATTAGCCAGATGTGGTAGTGTGTGTCTGTAGTTCTGGCTACTTGGAAGGCTGAGGTGGAAGGATCACCAGAGCCCAGCAGGTCGACACTGGGGTGGCCATGAGTGTGCCACTGCACTCCAGCCTGGGCGACAGAGTGAGACACCAACTCAAAAAAGAATTAAAAAACTATTTAAAAAATTTTATCTTAGATGCCAGGGGCACATGTGCAAGTTTGTTACTGGGCATATCATGTCAATGATGAGGTTTGGGCTTTTATTGACCCGGACACACAAACAGTGAACATGACACCTGATAGGTTGTTTGTCAACCCTTGCCTCCTCCCACCCTCCCTGATTTAGGAGTCCCCAGGGTGTAGTGAGTTGAGAAGCAGAGGAAGGTACCAAGTTCCTCAGTGGGCCAGATGCCCAAGCCCACAGCGGCCGCCTCCTGCCTGGCCACAAAAGTTAATAAAACCTGAAGAAAATGGAAAATGAGAGACCAGAAACCTGAGGCAGAGAGGGCCTTATCTTCAAAGAGATCAGTGTTTTTAGTTAGGGAAAAGGTTTGCCAATTAAAAGGCTCTTGAAAGAAGTACATAAATAAATCCCCAGCTAGTGACCCTGCCCTGGGCTGGAAGGAAAAGTTCTGGGGCTTTGTTCTGTAGAGGGTATGCGCTTTGCAGAGGCTTTTTGACTAAAGGGAGGAAGGGCTTTATGCTCCCACCCCTCCTTCCACTGTCCTTACCCAATGAGGCTTGTCTGATCTAATCTGAAAGAGATAAAGCCCAATTTCCTCAGCTCTGGAGCTGATAAACACCAAGCCAAAGACCAGCTCTGTTCACAGGGCAATAATTAAAGCTCTCAGGAATCCAACCAGTACGGTGGTCAAAAGGACAAGGACACACTCATATTTCTCAAGGCCATTCTGGGCAGCTGTAAGCACCCTTGTTGGAATTTAACCCCGTGGAATTAGCATTATGATTATCATCCGGGTCTTTACAGATTCAGCTCGGCCCTCTCAGCACATGTCCAGCCTAGCTGCCACTAACTCTGCTGATCGCAGACACCAAATGTGCTATTAATTTCTGCAAAGAGGCAAGCGTCAGCAAAAAGGCACACTTACATATTTCTCACTGATCAAGGAAGGGTCTAAACATCCTAGAAATTACAGAATCTCACACTGATGTAGATGCCTTTTTTATTTAAAAGACATGCATACGTACTAGGTACTACCTGATATTGTTGCAGTTTATTAGTTTGCCAAGCAAGCTCTGCTGCTTAGAGCCTTTGAAAATAGTACAATGATGTGTGTGCATTATGAGATGATGCAAGGCAGGAGTGCAGCTAAAGGAAAGAATATGTGTGATCCATGCTCTCAACACCCAGTGGTTTCTCACAGTGTGACGTGGGGAGAGGCGGAGAAGGATGGGGCAGAGAGAGTGGGGACGGACACTCCACCCATAGCCAGCCATACCTGAGCTCCCCTGAGAATATCAAGGAAGCGCCGACAGGAGAGGGACAGGACTCCATTTGGCTCAGACATAATCCTGGCTGCAACAGGAACATGGCTGCAGACATCTGGTGGGTCTCTTCTTCTCTGCGTTAGGAGGACATGTTGGGAGTACCTTATGGGATCAAGAGAAAAATGAAATCTGTGCTGAGCTGTCAATGGTTCTCACATTTATTAAAACAAAACAAAACAAAACAAAACACTGAAACTTGTCTTTTTATTTTAAATTTTATTTTATTTTATTTCAAGTCAGGATCTCACTCTGTCACTCAGGCTGGAGTGTAGTGGCACAATCACAGCTCACTGCAGCCTCAAACTCCTGGGCTCAGGCGACCCTACTGCCTCAGCCTCCTACGTAGCTGGGACTACAGGCATGCACCACCACATTCTGCTAATTTTTAATTTTTTTTTTGTAGAGACAGGGTCTCACTGTGTTGTCCAGGCTGATCTCGAACTCCTAGCCTCAAGCACTCCTCCCACCTTGGACTCTCAAAGTACCGAGATTATAGACATGAGTTACCGTACCCAGCCAAAACCCATCTTTTTAAATGAAAATTTATTTGGGGGGGACTTAAATATATAAAATAGATACATATGGTACTTTACTAGAATACATTTTTTAAAATTTATTTTTTAGAAAGCAGGATTCATTGAGAAGACAGAAAAAGCTCCCATAGTGGAGGGTACTTGAGGGGACTACCCGAATACATTTATTTTGAACATTGTTATCTTTAATATTTACTTATCAATCAATAAGAACAGCAAGTCAACTTTGATGAATATAAATATCTAAAATTTGATGTCACTCTTTGCTTCATATTAGGCTGTGCATCCAAATTATTTATTTCAGTTGTCTTTGACTGTTTGACTTTTAAAAATTTGCTTATGTGTATCAAAGTAACTGAAACATCCTTATTCACATAGATGCAAATGGAAAGTGATGTCTTTTTAAAGCAGTCCTTTCAATCACAGTACACCCTTCAAATGAACTAATTCAAAAACAAGAAGTTGAAGAGATTTTTAGTTTCAAATTGTAATCGCAATATTGAACAATGGCTTGCTTTCTCATCATGTATTAAATATCAGGAGCAAATATCCTAACTGTACAGCAAATGCTAAAATATTGCTAATAAGATACGATTTGATATGTAGTGACACGTGTCAAGGCTGTGGGATACATGTGTCAAGGCTGTGGGCCTTACCCATGTTTGATATTCAATTGAGTTCTATAGTAATGCTACACAAGTTTAATGACGCTAAACAGAGTCCAGATCAGTACTGGTCTAGTTTCAAAAAAATAAAAAAGTGAGAACTGTTGACCTGTGCTAACTACCAACTTTTCTAATCAATGACACGTTTGCAACTTGGAGTGTGTCTTAGTCCCTTTTTTGTTGCTTATCACAGAATACTTGAAACTGGGTAATTTATGAGAAAAGGAGCATATTTCTTTCCTTCTTTTTTTTGGAGTTGGGAGTCTCACTTCATCGCCCAGGCTGGAGTGCGGTGCCACGTTCACGGTCACCCCAGCGTCGACCTGCTGGACTTAGGCAATCCTTCTGCCTCAGCCTTCCAAATAGCTGGAACTACAGACGTGTGCTACCACACCCAGCTAATTTTTTAATTTATTGTAGAGACGAGGTCTCATCATGTTGCCCAGGTTGGTCTTGAACCCACGGGCTCAGGCAGTCCTCTCGCCTACGGCCTCCCAAAGTGTTGGGATTACAGGCTTGAGCCACCAAGCTGTATTTCTTGCAGTGATGGAGGCTGAGAAGCCCATGATCAATGAGACACATCTGGTGAGAGCCTTCTTACTGGTGGGGACCCTTTGAAGAACCCAGAGCAGCTCAAGGTGTCACACGGAAAGGGGCTGAGGATGCTAGCTCAGGTCTCTTTTCCTCTTCTTATAAAGCCACCAAGCCGGGCTCGGTGGTTCAGCCTGTAATCCCGCGCCTTGGGAGGCTGAGGTGAGTGGATTGCCTGAGCCCGCAGGTTTGAGACCCGCCTGGGCAACTTGGCGAGACCTCTTCTCTACAATAAATCAAAAAATTAGCCGGGCGTGGTGGTGCACGCCTGTAGTTCCAGCTACTTGGAAGGCTGAGGCGGAAGGATCACCGGAGCCCAGCAGGGCGAGGCTGCAGTGGCCGGGAGCGGCCACTGCACTCCAGTCTGGGCGACAGAGTGAGACTCCAACTCAAAAAAAATAAAAAATAAAAAATAAAAATAAATAAAAATAAAACCACCAGTTCCCCTTCTGTCCTAACCCAGTCATCTATTAATTCATGAATAAATTAATCCATTCATGAAGGCGGAGCCCTCATAATCCAATCACCTCTTAAAGGCCACGCCTGCCAATACTGCAGTTTCAGCATGAGTTTTGGAGGACATTCAAATCAAGAAAGAGTATAGTCACAAAAAAAGTAGAAGTAGCATACTGAGGAATTAACTTGACAGCCAAAATTAATGCACTGTTGGACCTTAATACACAGAACTGTGCTATATAATACATTTACATGAATGCCTTTTCTTGAAGTTTTTAAATTAATCAAAATATATTCAAAACATTATATGTATTTTGAGTTGGAGTCTCTGTTGGCCAAGCTGGAGTGCAGTGGTACAACCACAGCTCACAGCAACCTTGAACCCCTGGGCTCCTTCTGTCTCAGCTGGGAATACACGCATGCTCCATCATGCCTGGTGTAAAACAAAAATTTGAATTAGACATTTGTAGAACTCCTAAAGAGCCTTCCAAGTAATCTCTGTGTCCATTATGGGTAGAGTTTGAATTTTAAATGAAGGAAGGTGAGAAGGAGAGATACATGAATGGTAATGAAAAGGGTCAGATTACAAAGGGCCTTGTATATAATATTAAAGAGTTTGAACTAGATTTTGAGACTCATCAGAAAGAATGTGGCATCATCGGCTCTGCACTTTAGGGCAATCACACTGGCTACAGTGTGGACCATGGATTTGGATGGGGGCGGATGGGAGACAGACTGGTCAGGAGGAGCTGTGACAATCCAGGTGGAGGGCTGATGGTAGCCAGGGTGAAAGTCATAGAGCACTGTGACAAGAAAGAACAGGGGTATAAATTGAAGAGTTTTTAGGAAGGCCGAGTTAACAGGATTGTTATTGATTAGATGGCGGGTTGGGGGTTCAGAAACAGAGAAGAAAGAGTGACAACGATACATTCTCTGGCTTGGGCAGTGAACTGGATGAAACTTCTATCACCCGGGCAGGAAATTCAGGAGGCACAGCTTGGGGGTGGGAGTGAAGGAAACAGATGATGAGCTCAAATACATTGAGTCTGAGGTTCAAGTCAATATACATAGTCACTGTGTCCTTGCAAAAACTGTGCTAAGCAGAGTCCAGCATACAAAACAAATAAGCGACAGATCTATCCTGCAAGGAGCTTATAACAAATATGAACAGATAATCTGTTCAGAGATGGTCAGTGCTTGAAGGGAGTTACACATCTTTGGAATATCAAGAGCGAGAGTAACTGAGAAAAGTTCATAGGTCCTCAAAGATGAGTGTGATTTGGTTTTTTTGGAGCTGGGAAAGGAGAAAGACAATCCAGCCAGGGACAACAACATGAGTTACAAATGGAGGGGAAAAAATCAGTGACATTTGTGGGTAACGAGAATAATTCCTAAGCCAATAATAATAATTGGCTTAGGTTAGGGTAAAAAATAGTGACAGGTAAGTCTGGAGAGGGCAGATCAGGGAAAGCCTCCACCATCAGGCTTTATTGTGGAGTCTATTACATTTGTTTGGGAAACCGGTGAAGAGCTTTGACAGGGAGAAACATGTGGCCAGGGCTGCCAACGCCCTGAGGCACAACTTGCTGACTACAGGGGCTGCTGGGAAAATAATGGCCTCGACATCCCTATCGCTCTCCCCAGGTAAGTGTCCCTGTCAGTACAAAGGGAAATACCAGTGGCCACTGAAAACCACTGCGGCGGGGCCATACGGGTGAAGTCATTCTGTCTGAGTCACTAATGCTGCTCTTTAACTTATTTTGGAATCTTTGGTTTGTGGTGTGGGGGTGGATTAATTGGCAGAAGTCACAGAAGTAGCTATTACTCCATCTTGATTTGGGGAGCTTGTGCAGAGATCTTTAAAACTTTTATTTTACTTTTGGGCTTTTGCTGCATTCATGTACTTTTTAAAAAATGATCCTGATGTAATGAGGTGATTTTCACATCCTGTGTTAGCAGTCCCAAGAATGTTAGTGAAGTGGTTTTGTCACCAGGATATAAAAACTGAATCTTCCCCCCAGTATAAAGCAGACTGTGGTTTGATAAATACTGTAGATGTATAGTGGGGCTGGGGGGGACCCTTAAGAGATTCCTTGCAAGCAACTATGAATGCCATCTCAGTTCTAGTCACTGCCAATGGAAAAAAATGAGAAATGAGTCTGAAAAGGCCAGATTTTTCCAAATCAAGGAAGTTTCTCCGGGCTTATCATTTTGCCTATTTTCTGTATGTTTACATCAGACTATGACATACCTGGTACATATAGCTATGGTTAGTTTTACCATAAACACATACACACACATTGTACATTAGGAAGGTAAGAAGAAAACCACGTGCAGAGTCTCAAAACTGTTCATTTAAATCTGCCTTAAAATCTTCAGATGATTAAAGGTCCTATTCCATTTGGTGTCTCTCCTAAAAAAAAATCTGGAAGCTGGCATGGATTTCTAAACAATCCTAAATTAGTAGTCTTAACCAAAAGTATATACAGGACACTGAAGAAGGAAACTGAGAAGAAAATTGGTGAGAGTTATCATCAGACAAACTCAGTTAAAAATGACCACTGTTGGGACGGTTGGCATGGAGAAACAGACGGCCAGATGGTCTCTTTAGAGCTAAGCCAAGTTGGATGGAACAGCAAACAGGCTTTTGCTTTATAAGAAGTGGAATGGGGAGTAAATATCAATAACTCTGAAGTCCTTAGAAGTGTTCAGATCAATAAACTCACTATCTCCAACAAGTTACAAATCATGAGCCAAAGTTTTTAACCTGATAAAGCTTTGATTGTTCTAGAGTTTCCAACGTGCTGGAGAAACAGATCAATGTTTATGCCCAAAGGCATTTAACTCAAGTAAAAAATCTAGATAAACTAACCAGCTTTGGCTTTCAAAGAGAGCCAAAAGTAGATTAAGCGATGGTAATTAGCTATGAATGTCAAATGCTAAAGGTAGCAAATTGTACTTAGGTGTTTGTTTATATTTATATCTTGCTTTGAGTTGCGTTCTTTTTTACACAAGATTAGCAATTAGTAACTAAATGGTGGCAGCTACCTGAATTGCAGGCAATAACTCTTGGTAAGTAAATAGCATCTGAAGGGTTGTTTTTAAAACCAAAACACATTAAATTGACCACAAATATCACCTAGGTATTTGGGACTTTTTGCTTGAATTATGCGGTTCGATCCTGCCTTTCAAAGGGTGAAACCTTATGTTTTATTTAGCCATAAACATGAGAATTCCGTCATCAAAATTCTTTCTTAACCAATCTGTTTATTTCTTTTTATAATCTCATATTACCAAAACTTTTTACAGTATAATTCCAAGAATGTCATGTGTTTATTTTTATTTATTTACTGTTTTGGAGAGATGAGATCTCACTATGCTTCCCCGTCTGTTCTCGAACTCCTGGACTCACGTAATCCTCCTGCCTCGGCCTGCCAAAGTCCTGGGATTACAAGTAGCCACCATGCCTGGCCTTGTGTTTTTATTTAATTATACAAGGAATACATTCTCATTTTATTTTATTTTTATTTTTTTGAGTTGGAGTCTCACTCTGTCACACAGGCTGGAGTGCAGTGGCACGCTCACGGCCACCGCAGCCTTGACCTGCTGGGCTCAGGTGATCCTTCCACCTCAGCCTTCCAAGTAGCTGGAATTACAGGCACGTACCACCCCTTCCAGCTGTTTTATTGTAGAGATGAGGTCTCTCCAAGTTGCCCAGGCTGATCTCGAACCTGTGGGCTCAGGCCATCCTCTCACCTCGGCCTCCCAAAGTGCTGGGATTATAGGCGTGAGCCACCACGCCCAACCTTTCTTTCTCATTTTAAGACATCCCAATAATCAGACAAATCAGACGTTTTGGGATATAATAATATCCATTATTACCAGTTTGGTGTGTGTTATTCAAGATCTTTTTCTAATATATTTGCATGATATACACTTGCCTATGCAGCATATCAATATATATTTATGCTTTTTGTTTTTTATTATAACTATTATTATACTATATATATTTTTCTATAATTTGATTTTTAAAAACTTATCAAATATCTTGGAGATTTTTTTCTTATCTTTGTATAGAAATTTACTTAATATTTTTTTACATGGTTTTTCTTCATTAAAAACTTTTTTATTTTGAAAGAAGTGTAGATTCTCAAGAAATTGCCACCAAAAAAATGTACAAAGAGGTCCAGTGCACTCTTCACACAGCCTCCACACATGGCCACATCTTACATAATTATATCAGGACCAGAAAACTGACATAGCTACAAGCCACAAAGCCTATTAACTTTTCACCAGTCTTACATATACTCATTTGTGTGTGTTCATAGATAGTTCTATGCAGTTTTATTGCATGTATAGCTTTGTGTAAGCTGGCTTCATTTTTAAGACTTTTTATTCTTGTTCAAATATAATCCTGGTCACAAAGCTTTTGTGTGAATTCCTGAAGAATGTATTTTTTAAGTAGCTTTTTTATAAATGGTCTTAGAAATTTCTCTTATTAAAAAGTATTAGCTAAGTGACTGTCAAGATTAAAGATTTAGGCCGGGCGCGGAGGCTCACGCCTATAATCCCACACTTTGTGGGGCCAAGGTGAGAGGACTGCCTGAGCTCAGGAGTTCGAGACCAGCTTGGGCAACTTGACGAGACCTCGTCTCTACAGTAAATGAAAAAATCAGCTGGGCATGGCGGCATGCACCTGTAGTCCCAGCTACTTGGAAGGCTGAGGCAGAAGGATCACCTGAGCCCAGCAGGTTGAGGCTGCGGTGGCCGTGAGTGTGCCGCTGCACTCCAGCCTGGGCGAGATAGTGAGACTCTTACTCAAAAAGCAATAATAATAATAATGTCTTAGAATCTTAATCATGTATTGTCTTTTAGATACTCTCTTGTTCTCCTATTGTTTATCATGTGTCATTTAACAATGGTGATACGTTCTGAGAAAAGCGTCATTAGGTGATTTCATCATCATGGGAATATCATAGTGTCCTTTCACAAACCTAGATAAAACAGCCTACTGCACACCTAAGCTCTATGGTATAGCTTATTGCTCTAGGCCACAAACCTGTACAGCATGCTACTGTACTGAGTATTGTAGGGAATTGTGACGTTATGGTAAGTATCTGTGTCTAGACATACTTAAACATAGAAAAGGTACAATACAAATGGGGTATAAAAGATGAAAAATGGTACACTAGGCGGGTGCAGTGGCTCATGCCTGTAATCCCAGCATTTGGGGAGGCCGAGGCTGGATGACTGCTTGAGCCCAGGAGTTCGAGACAAGCCTGGGCAACATATTGAGACCTCATCTCTATTTATCAAAAAAAAATTTTTATTAAATAATAAAATAAAGCCGGGCTCGGTGGCTCAGCCTGTAATCCCGCGCCTTGGGAGGCTGAGGTGAGTGGATCGCCTGAGTCCGTGGGTTCGAGACCCGCCTGGGCAAGCGAGACCTCATCTCTACAATAAATAAAAAATTAGCCGGGCGTGGTAGCGCGTGCCTGTAGTTCCAGCTACTTGGAAGGCTGAGGCGGAAGGATCGCCGGAGCCCAGCAGGTCGAGGCTGCGGTGGCCGGGAGCGGCCACTGCACTCCAGCCTGGGCAACAGAGTGAGACTCCAACTCAAAAAATAATAATAATAATAATAATAAAAATAGAACGCAAATGGCACGCCTGTATAGGGCACCTACCACAAATGAAGTTTGCAGGACTGGAAGGTGCTCTAAGTCAGTGTGTAAGTGGGGAGTGGAGGCCTAGAACGTTACTCTACTTACTCTGCTATACTTGCATGAGACGGGCAGTACAGTGTTTGCTTACACTAGCATCGCCACCAACACGTGAGTCCTGCATGAACTACAACATTATGGTGGCTCACCAGGCAATAGGAATATTTCAGCTCCATCATAATCTCATGGGACCACCGTCATCTATGAAGTCCATCGTTACCTGAGATGTCCACAACTGCATGTGTGTAGTTAGATAGAGAGGTGAACAGTTGGATGGCTAGATAGATATTAGTGTTCCTTGCTAGACTGAAACTCCCTTGAGAGCAAGAACCATAGTCTTAGAAGTCTTGGTAAAACTCACTATGTCTATGTATACCTACTGCATGCTTAGCATGCCTGGGAAATGTCTGCTGGTTGGTTAGGCCGCTTGATTGTCTGGTACCAGCATTATCTCACCCTCCCTGAGCTGCCCTGAGTGATGGTGTCCAGCGGAGCCGAAGAACTCGCTGAATGTCTCCAGGCAGAAGTCTGCTCCTGGAAAACTTGAAACAAGCAAACAAATCTGCTTATACTGCTCTCAGCGTAATAAGCCTAAGCAGAATATTCCTGGAAACATTATAAAAGCACAGGGATAGTAAGTACAGTGATAAGTTTTGTAGAAACAGCTCAGAGAATAGGTAGCTAGATGTTTATGCTTTTAGTTCCAAGTTCCATTCAAGATGGTGACAATTTCCTACATGAGTTTTATTCAGTCAGCAGATTTTGCTAAGCATGCGCCCCAAGGATAAATGAATGAGACAATGTCACAGAAACAAACAATTATAATTATACAACAATATAATCAGATTTTGGTTTTTTTTTTTTTTTTTTTTTTTGGAGTTGGAGTCTCACTCTGTCACCCAGGCTGGACCTGCTGGGCTCAGGCTCACTCAGCCACCGCAGCCTCGATCTGCTGGGCTCAGGAGATCCTTCCGCCTCAGCCTTCCAAGTAGCCAGAACTACAGGCATGCACTACCACACCCGGCTAATTTTTTATTTATTGTAGAGACGAGGTTGCCAAGTTGCCCAGGCGGGTCTCGAACCCACAGCCTCAGGCAATCCACTTGCCTCAGCCTCCCAAAGTGCTGGGATTACAGGCTTGAGCCACCGCACCCGGCATAATAGGTTTTTAATGACCTAAAATCTTGGGAAAAAAGCTATGGAAACATAGAAGAAAGATGTATTGTAAAATAACTCATCAAAAAGAGTCAGCATTTCTGGAAATCCTGCTATGTGCCCAGCATTGTGCTAGTTGATTTACAAATATTTGTTCAGCTCTCACAACTACCCCATGAAGTCGGTTTCATTATCCATATTTACAAATAAGTAGACTGAGGCATGAGGTTGGTAAGTGGCTTGACCGAGGTCACACAGCTGATCAGTGGCAGAGCTGGGCTTCAATCTCAGATCTGCAAGACACTCAAGTCCACAGTGATTCTAGCTTGCCAAGCTGTCGTAAGCTAAGTTTTCTTCTGGTCCTTTGCACTACTAGAAAACACCAACAAAAGCAGTGTGTGTAACAAAGACTTTGGCTCTGTCTCTTTAAGGTACTTCTAGCCAACTGTATGAACAGGCAGGGTCCTGTGGCTAGCTTGGGGAATAACTTACTTAGGTATTTTGCTTTTCAATTTTTTTCTCAGCTAGGGTTTGTAATTCTTCGTGTTCTTTAGGCTGACACCAATTTTTATGCTTGCTGGTCTTGTTTAATGGTTTCTGACCTCCTTATTCTTAATGTCAATTTCTCTTGCAAGCATGGTCCTTTGGGTTTATGTGTTTTTCCCTATCCTTTTGTCAATCAAACAAGAAAGGCTTGTCAGTTAGTTGATTGTTTGATTAGCTATTCCCAGGATGAAGGTTCTAGGTCAAAGCCAAAGCATAATCAATAACATTTACAACATATTCTAAGAAAAGAAAAAAAAGTAAGCAAATGGGGAACATTTTCAGTAGACTCTTTTCAGGAGATATTTTGGGACCGCTCTCCACCAGGATAAATTCTGTAACTTGGTGTATATGTCCTACATAACTAACTGGGGAAATTGTGTCGGTGTGTTGTGGGGTGGTAGTGGTCCTAGAACTGTGTTATCACAAAAGAGAAAAAAGGCTGCCACTGATGTTGTCATTTTGGCAACATGAAACCAAAGCCTTAAACACAAGCCTGTCTTTGGGCCCAGTAGTTTCATTTCCAAGAATCCATTATAAAGAAACAACTAGAAAGTGTATAAGGGTTTATATATTTCTAATAACAAACAAAAGCACACACACAACAGTTTGCCAATGAAAAATTGTGTCAATAAATCATGATACATCCATACAATGGAATGCTACATTAAAAACTTCGTGTTGCAGAAAAAAATCTAATGGCATGGAAAAATGTTTTCCACATATTTTAATCTTTTTATAATAGAATGTTTCAAGCATATACAAAGTAGGGAGCCTATTATAACAAACCCATCACCCAATTTCAACAATGAGCTAGTCATGACTAATCTTATTTCATCTACAATCACACCCATTTCCCCACCACGCTGAAGCAGATTCCATAGCTCTTATAACTGCATTATAAATATTTCAGCATCTATCTTCAAATAATAAGGAGCTTTTGCAACACAAAACCGCAACACTGTTAATACACCTAAAAACTCACAATAATGTCTTCATATCTAAACAGTGTTTAAATGTCTTCGATTGTCTCACAATGTTTTTTCTTCTCTTTTTTTTTCTTTTTTTGCTTGGTTTGCTCCAGTGAAGATCTAAATGCAGTTCACATTCACATGTGGTTACCAGATCTCTTAAGTTTCTTATAGTATTTAGGTTCTCCTGTCCTATTTTTTCTTGCTATTGACAATTTGTTCAAGAGACCAGGTTATTTGTCCTGTAGAGTTTCTCACTTCCTAGATTTTGCTAATAACTTCCCCATGATCCTTTAAACAACTTCCTCTGTGTCCTGTATTTCCTTGACTTGATATTTACTTTTGGCAAGAATACTTTACAGATTGTTATGGACTGAATTCTATCTCCTCAAAATTCGTGTGTTGAAGTTCTCGTCCCTAGTACCTCAGAATGTGACTGTATTTGGGAACAGGACTCTTAAAGAGGTTATTCAGTCAAAATGAGGTCATACCAGTGGGAGCCAATCTACAAGGGCCAACAATTAAGCCAAGAACTCATCCTAGAAAAAGTGCTAATACCTCATTGCTGAATATCACCGTGGTCACTTTTGAAATGCTCCCCTTGGGAAGCTATGCGCTGATGCCAGCACTTAGTCCACTCGTCAAAGCAATTTAGGAACTCTTTTTCTGGCATGGCCATCAGAGCTGTCGTCGTACTACCCTTGATGTCCTGAATGTCATCAAAATGTCTTCCTTGCAATATTTCCTTTATCTTCGGGTAAAGAAGTCACTGGGCCCAGATCAGGTGAGTAGGGAGGGTGTTCCAATACAGTTATTTGTTTGCTGGCTAAAAACTCCCACACAGACAGTGCTGTGTGAGCTGGTGCATTGTCCCGATGCAAGAGCTCCCTTGGAACCATTTTTGCACACACCTTTCTCATGTCCAGATTTTCAGTTAAGAGTTTCCTGTTTCCCTATCGATATTTATCTGGTCTGTGTTGCTTCTCACAATCAGCTGATGATTTTGACGCACGATTCGACACATTTTTGCAATGTTTTCGCCGGTTCTGCATGTCACTGGCTGCCCTGACCTCTCCTCATCAGTGACACTTTCTCTCCCCTCAGAAAAACGTTGAATCCATTTGTACACTGCTGTTTTCTTCATGGCATTATCCTCATAAACTTGGACTAACATGTCCCTGATTTCACTTCCACTCTTGCCAAGTTTAACGAGAAATTTAATGTTAATTTGTTGCTCTAATTCAGGCTGCAATATTCTTGAAACAGCACACGAAAACATGCAACAATGAGAATGCATGCCACTCAGCAAGACACTGCCACACACTGACATGCATGCAGCTGTGAGACACTGATATACCAAGGTTGTGAAACCTTACCAAGTTGTTTGTACAGTGCTGCCAATGTAGGTACACGGTGGCAAGTTCACAAACTTAGTTGTCAGACCTCATAATATGGTTGCTATCATAAGAAGAGGAGATTAGGACACAGACATGTGCAGAGGGAAGGTCATCTGTGAACCAAAGAGAGAGACCTCAGAAGAAACCAACTCTGCCGAAACCTTGAACTTGGACGCCGAGCCTCCAGAGCTGTGAGAAAATAGATTTCTAAATTTCTGTTTACGTTAGCCACCCAGTTTCTGGTTCTTTGTTATGGCAGCTCTAGCAAACCAATACATAGGTGCTATTGTACTCTTTCAGCAGAAGGCATCCAATCCATTCTTGAGTATGAAATTCTTTAGCGGGGGGATATATTACAAACAGCAGTTTTTTAAAAATTGGATCCCAATATGTACCAGGCTCTATGCTAAACACTTTGTATTCATATTGTTTGATCCTTATACCAGCTCTGCCAGGTAGGTACTACTGTTGCCATATATACGTAGATAATGAGACGAATTCGAGAAATTGAGACACCAACCCAGGACCCACAGAGTGAGGGGCAGAGCTGGGACTCAAAGGCAGCTAACCCCACTGTCTTCTCTACCGCACACATGGTCACTGAGCCTCTAAACAGTATCAACTACAGCTGGGGGCCAGCCAACATTGCCAAGTCCAGTGTGGAGAAGAAAATAGATTGAGGAGAGAGAGCTCGCCCAGTGAAGAAAGGAGGAGTGCTTCTCTGGGGCACGTAGCATCGGAGGTCTCGACCCTGGTGTACATGGTTCACGCTGCAGTTGCTTGCAGCTATCTGGTGGTGATTGCTGTCATGTCTGTAACAGGGAATGCTCTTGGGTTAGCAGGAACAGTCACTATGGCATTATCTCTCACAGGCCTCCTGCCTCTTTCCTGTTCCCTATGCCCATCGACAACCCTGCACTTCCTGTGCACATTCACAGCTGTTTCTTTCTGTTTTCATTTACTTTGGCTCAGATTCTTTTTTAATTCAGAATTAAGGAGCAGTGAATGGGGGACAACACAGTAACGAGCATAAAAGTACAAGCTTTGCAATGAAATGGACCGGCATCTCTGTTCTGTCCCTTTACCTGGGCAACTTTGGGTGAGGGCTTGATTTCCTCCAGGCCTGGGTTTCCTCCTCTTTTTTTTTTTTTTTTTTTGTTTGTGTTTTGTTTTTTGTTTTTTGTTTGAGTTGGAGTCTCACTCTGTTGCCCAGACTGGAGTGCAGTGGCCGCTCCCGGCCACCGCAGCCTCGACCTGCTGGGCTCCAGCGATCCTTCCGCCTCAGCCTTCCAAGTAGCTGGAACTACG
>CAUYQG010201166.1:0-10640 GCA_963574415.1 Tarsius wallacei | reverse complement strand
AGACTGGAGTACAGTGGCCGCTCCCGGCCGCCACCGCAGCCTCAACCTGCTGGGTTCCGGCGATCCTTCCGCCTCAGCCTTCCAAGTAGCTGAAACTACAGGCACGTGCTACCACGCCCGGCTAATTTTTTGATTTATTGTAGAGATGAGGTCTCGCCAAGTTGCCCAGGCGGGTCTCGAACCTGCGGGCTCAGGCAATTCACTCACCTCAGCCTCCCAAGGCGCGGGATTACAGGCTGAGCCACCGAGCCCGGCCAAGTCTAGTATTTTTTAAATAAAGTTTAAAAAAATTTAAAAATTGAAAATGATTCTAAAGGGGCATGATAAGAAAGTATAATTTGTATGAAATATATTCATCCCCAGGAGGCAATTTAGAATACATGCATTGTATAGAGCACTGTATCGGTCTACTCAAGCTGTCATAACAGAATGCCAGACTGGGTAGCTTAAATGATATAATTTTATTTTCTCACAGTTCTGGAGGCTTAAAGTCCACTATCAAGGTATTGGAGGGTTGATTGCTAATGAGGGCTCTCCTCCTGGCTTACAGATGATCCTTTTCTTACTGTGTTCTCACTGACCTTCCCTCTGTGCATGTGTGAAGAGGGAGATCACTGATGTCTCTTTTTTCTTCTTCTGACACCATCTCTATCACATTAGGGCCCCATCCTTATGACATTTTTTAACCTTAATTACCACCTGAAAGGCTCTCTCTCCAAATACAGTATATGGTGGGCAGTAGGGGACTGGGTTGGTGTTTAGCATTTCAACATATGCATTTTGAGGGAACAGAATTCAGCATGTAATGAGCATCAACTAGATTCATTGGCTTCATATGAAAATAAGACAGTGTGTATAGTCATAAAGATTTTCTATAGAGTAAGGGAAAGAGCAAGGAGGAAGAGGAGAAGACAGAGAAAGCATAGACTAATTCTGTGTAAGATTATTTGGCAGAAGAATAGAAGAATGCCTGTCCTCTGAATAAAATAGGCTTTTGAGCAGTACTGAAAATTTGATTCTCATAAATCATACAATTAATGACACAAGAGGCTACATGGTATGTGTATGTGTATGGGTAAGGCATAAAATCAGGGTGATTTCTTATCAGACTGCCCAGATTTTCACATTACCTCTGGAAGCAAGAAAACAAATATTTAGTAGCTGAAGTTGTGGGATTAACTCATACTAGCTGAATCTCAGTTATATTCAACCTGACATAAAACTCCACTAAACAGACAAGAATGACATTTAAATGCATAGAATTGACAGGCTTACCTTCCTCTTCCCTTCTAAGTAATAATGTACAGCCACATTCTCTAGCCAATTCCACTTCCTAAGTACCTTGTTTGACATTTTCTTGCAATGAATGGAACCCCTACCAGCATCATTAGTTTTGCAGGATTTTCTCCTGGAATGAGCAAAGCAGCTGCCAATTCTAACCAGTCAGGAGAGAGGGAAAAATAAAGAAACAAATAGTGAGATAAAGTAAAGTAAATCCTTGTAGTAAATTTGGCAGGTTTTATTAGCAAAAGTAAAAGGTGAAACAAATGTACACCTCTTGGATACACAAGTAAAAGTAAACCAGACACTTACTTGTGAATGATTGATTGCCACCCAAACCAGCCAGATCACAGACCACAGCAAATCAAAGGGGGGAAAAGGAAAAAAAAAAATAGTGACAACTTCCATGACATGTGGATTGGTGGCATTTGAAATGCAAATCTAGATATGGAAGATTTTAGATGTGTGTTTGGTCAACTCATTCTCATTTGGATGAGACTTATTTGACTGTAAAGTTTCTGAGGCTTTATCGCTCATTAGAGTTGCTCTTGCAACTGCCCCTCAAGCTCTGCTTATGAATGCTCATACCTCTATCAGAAGGAAGACTGGAGGGAGTGTCCCATGAATCCAGTCTCTAGTATTTATATTTTGTCTTCGTCCTTTTTGGCTAAATAAAATTAATAACTGCCAATAATATTTTGGATTGAGGCAAATACCTAAAATCATTAACAATTGAAGCTACCAGGAACATAGGACAGTGGGGTTTTAGAGCTCCAGAGTATACTATCAGCGGGATGTTCATTGAAGTGCATTCTCTGAAGCAATTGCTGCAAATCCTAGAAATTTGCAATTGACCTTATGACAAATATGTAAAATGGAATGCTGTGGTATTTGGTATTTACATGATTTGAGTCATAGGGCTAATAGCTGGTAGAAGCACGTAGTTAAGGGAGGCCTGGGTTGAAAAAGAAAAAAAAAATGTAACAAATGATAGCGGCAAATGCCACACAACTGTTGATTAACACAAAGATAAAATTTGGCCATTGCCATCATGCTTTTATACACTTCTCATAATATATGCAGCAATGTAATAATAGTATTTCTTTGTGCAATGAAATCTTGTTAAATTGATATAGGTTTATTCAAAACAGCATGAATGTGAAGTAGTTATTTCTCCCCAGTTGACTTAAGTATCTTATTGCTCTTAAATAAAATATCAGATAATATATACTTAAGGTTCTTTTTTTATAGCCCCTTAATATAGAATTAACAAGGTGTTATTCAATAATTTAGAGTTTTCTGGTAAAGTACCCGTAAAATGAGGAGGAATCCCATCAAACTTGGAATTTATTTACTAAAAACTGTGTATTTATTCTTACATATTTAAATTTCAGTTACCTTAAAGTACTCTCCGTTTGATATGATACACCTATGAAGACTCTTTTTTCACTGTTCAAAACAGTTTTTGAACTCATCGATTTTTATGCCTTTTAGTTCTTCTGCCTTTTTGTTTCACCTCTTCCACATGGGCAAATTGTTTCCCTTTGAGGACATTTTTTCATCTGGGGGAAACAAAAGAAAGTTGTTCTGGGAGAGATCAGGTGAATACGGAGGATGGGGCACAGGGGCCATGCTGTTTTTTGGTCAAAAATTGCTGAACACTCAGCATGGTGAGGGCAGGTGCGTTGTCATGACGGAAGGACCAGTCACCTATTTGCCACAACTTGGGACATTTCTTCCGCAAATCGTGAGGCAACCTCTTCAAAACTTCCAGCTAAAAACTTTGGTTAACAGTTTGATCCGGAGGAACAAATTCCGAGTGTACTACAAGGGGCACACCCTCCAAAAGATAATTCTTTTTTTTTTTAGCTGCTCCTCCCCACCTTATATGCACACTTTTAATTTGGCACGTGATGAAACTCAAATTCTGAAAGTTTGAATAGCTTTTTCAGGGAGCAGAGCCAGTCTTCTGCATCGTGGGTTTAACCATTAGGGATTAGAGCTGAGACCTGGAGTTTGCCCAGGGCAATGGGTGGACCAGAGCACAGATAATGGCAGAAGCCAGCCATGCAGCTAGAATTGAACAAAATGTATGCTATAAAGTATAACTGGTTTTGGCCAAACTGATTGCCTCACAGGGGAACAGCAAGAGGTATTCTTAAAATGGGAAGGGATTACATCTATAGGGAATACCAACTCAAGTTGCAGGAATGTTACAATTGTGGTTTTGGGGTTAAATCTGCATTAGACCTCTACCTGTGGGAATTCATATAATGCATTTCCAAGCACTGATTTCTTTCTTTGTGAGATGGAGTGCTAAGTTAAAATTTATGTGAGAGAGCTGAAGCAAAGGTACCCAAAAGACCAAGTCCAAAGACAGTTGTAAGGGAATAGATATGTTAGTTCACTGTAGTTAGTCTTTCTTCAATGTATACACATATCAAAACATCATGTTGTACACCATAAATTTATACAATTTTATGTCAACTAGTATAAAAAAAGATACTAATACTTAATCTCATAGGATTTCTGCAAGGATTAAGTAGACAAAATTATGCTAAAGTGCTCTGTAAACTCTAAGGCATTATACAAATAGTACTTACTATTTTATGTATATTATATAAAGTCAAAAATAATGCAATTTTTCAAATTGTAAGACATAAAAGTTAGCTTTATACATTTTTAAAAATGTTAAATTAAACTAAATTTGGCCTGAAGAGATCTCAGTATCTACATATGAGTGGAGGCCTCCCCCCAAAACTGGAATTATCTTTTGGAGGGTGGGCTCATTGTAGTACAGGCTTCCTCTGTGAAGTAAGTGTTCTAGGAACCCACCAGTTTTTATCTGAAATTTTTGAGAAGCTTGCCTCACGATTTGCAGAAGAAACGTCGTCTCCTGTTGTGGCAAACAGGTATCTGGTTCTCCCATCATGATAATACACTTGTCCACACCATGCTGAGTGTTCAGCAATTTTTGACCAAAAGATGGCATGACCCCTATGCCCTAAACCCCCCACCCCCATTCACCCGATCTTGACCCAATCGACTTTTTTTTTATTCCCCCTATTGAAAAATTCCTCAAAGGGAAACATTTTGCTGCTGATGAAGGAAGAGGTGAAACAGCAGCAGAAGCACTGAAAGGCATCAAAACTGATGAATTCAAAATCTGTTTTGAGCAGTGGAAAAAGAATCTCAATAGGTAAATCACATCAAATGGATAGTAATTTGAAGGTGACAAGTTTAAACATGTAAGAATAAATACACATGTTTTAATAAATAAATTTTGGGTTTTTTGCTCTCCCCATAATGAACAGCAACCTAACTTACTAAAAGTACACTTTGCAAGGGTAGTAGGATTTCAGCCAATCACAGTAGCTGAGCTTCAGTCAACCACCAAGCTTCAGCCAATCACAGACTGGCAACTGATCAGACCATGTTTAAATATGGCAGATGCTAAGCTATAACCAAGCAAGATTTTTCCTTACCTCACTTCAGTTTTCTGCCTATAAAACTGCTCCCTGCCTACTTTGTGAATTGAAGCTCTCTGAACCTCTTCGTCTCCTAAAGGCTGACCAATTTATGAATGTGCAAATGAACTTTAGTAATTTTAGTGTCAAATTTTTTCAAAAAACATGTATACTAAAAGAAAATTAAAAGTCACAATTAAACTCACTACTCAAAATATTAAAAAGTGTGATGTGTAACTTTTTTTTCCTCTTTGTATGTGTATGTGTGTCTGTATCTCAGTTAGGATCATATGGTATATTCTAGACAGTGCTAAAATGCAACCGTTTCTTTTCATTCAACAGCATTTCCCCATATTCTTGAATAGCTAGTTTCTAAATAAAAAAAAGAAGGTATTATTGATTTTAACTCTCTAAAATGAATCACAGATGACATTCATAAGAAAAATATTTTAAAAATCATTTCTTGGTAAGCACATACTCCTAGCTTCTTGGATTTTTGTTACCTAAGCCAAGGACTGTGAATAAAGTGTTGAAAACATATATGTAAAGCAAAAGCCAATATGGTAATGAGAAAAAAAGTGTAGGGAAAAATAAAATTTTTTGCTACATAGTAATGATGATAGAAAAGTACTAATGATGTGAAGTATATTATTAGGCATTGGGATTTAGAATACCTACTTATGGTAAAAATGAAATAATATGAAAAAGTAGATTAAAAAGGAAAAACGGTAATCCTATGACTCAATGTATAGTCAAAGAATGTTAACACCAAACCTTTAGCAGTACTTTAGAGACCAGCATGATTATGACACAATCATCAGCCTCACTCTAATTACTCTAGATTACTCCTTGATATATATATATTTTTTTCAAGGAATAGACAGTCTGAACTGCATGTCAAGTGCTTGTTATTGTAGAGCCTTCTTCAAATAAAATAATTTTCTTATAAATGAGTATTTAACCTAACCTGGATTGTCTTCTTCACTTTAGGGCTTCAACAATACTGTCTTTGGAACTTCTCAGGTCACTGGCACTAGAATACATTCCATGTCCAGGTATACCCATGTTTCTTGGCCAACTGGTGGCACACATATTATATATGCTCTGGTTTTCTATTGCATAACAAGCAATTCCAAAATTTAGTGATTTAAAAAGGAACAATGGGCATTTATTTTTCTTCCAAATCTGAAATTTGTGCAGTATGCATATTGCAGACTTGTGTCTGGGGAATTATGGTTGACTGACTCATGGCTAGAGGCTGGAAGAACTGACCACTGACCAAACCTCTCTCTCTCTTTGCATGTAGCTGCTATGTCGTTCCATATGATTCCTTCAGCATGGCAGCCCCCGAGTTGAAGAGGGGTATTTCTAGAGGCCTGGGCAGAATCTGTAAGATGTTTTTAGGCCTAACTTCAGAAGACTGGAATTGCATTTTACTGGTCAGACAAGTCACTAAGATATCCCAGATTCAAAAGGAGAGGAGTAAGTCTCTGTCTCTCAATGGTAGGAGTAGCAAGGTAGATGAGGTCATCTTCAGTCTACCACAAATTCACATATTTTTTTAAAAATGCTTTTCTTTGAAATAAATATTTGAAGGAGTGACTGGAAAGGATTGTGAGAATGGATGTTAAGATTTATCTAATTTCTTGACTAACTTAATTTAAAGAAAAAGGAAAGTATGATTTATAGAAGCATTTTCTCCAGTTTGCTTTTTGAATGCTTTGACTCTACTTGGAACTCTTTCTCAAGTACTAAAAATACTAGTATCTGGGGCCTATTGCTTTGTGGTTCTCTTTCTGAAGACTGACCAGGTTATCCATAGTATCCTTGCTCTTCTAAGAGTGGCACTTTCCTATTCTATTCTTTTCTGATACTTGACATCGTTCAGAACTTTTACTCCTTAGTTTACCAATTTAAAAATTCCTTTCCCTATTGTATAGCATTTTTATTCCTAAAAAACAAACAAGCAGACATAATTTATTAAAATGTCAGAATTACTATCTGTTTCAGTTTTTAGAGATAAAAGTCTTCATTTTATTTTTCTCTCCAGTAGTCCATGACTAATAGTGTCCTACAGGCTGAAACTAAGATAAAAAATTTTCATTATTGATTTAATATTTCCTGTGAAGTCTTCACAGGAAATTATTTGACATATATTCAAATTACCATTGAATATCAGTGATGTGGCAGGTAATGAGCAAAAGAAACAGAATGAAAGGATGACAAATGTAATGAAAGCCAGAAATTGAGAAGTGTGCTGCTCATAGGTTATAGAACAAGCAGTGAAAAATGAAAAATTAGGGAAGTATAAATTAGTCTTAGTAATAACTTCATGGTTTAGAAAACTAGTATTTGAACTAAAAGAAAAACAGATGTGATTTACCATTTTATATCATGTTAATTCCACCCCTTTGAGTTATAGCTTCCTCCTTCCAATCCCACACCCCTTGCCTGACTTGGAAGGGTAAGAGTAGAGAAGAGACCTGTTTTGTTATAATTGAGATTCAGTCATAAATCAGGAAAATACCCTCATTTGCTATTTTAGAGAGCCATGATGGTTCTCTTTCTGAAGACGGCCCAGGTTAACCATAGGATCCTTGCTCTTCTAAGAGTGGCACTTTCTTATTCCATCCTTTTTTGACATTATTCAGAACTCTTACTACTTAGTTTCTCAGAAGATAATTATTTAAAGCTATGGAATTATACCAAAAAAGCAGAGCTGTAAAGTCCTACCTGTAGAAGAGCTAAAACTTTTGTGGCATTCACTATATTCTATGCACTGTTCTAAGAACTCTACATATAATCATCTTTTATCCTTACAACAACCTTATGAAGTAGTTACGATTTATTATGTCTATATTACGAATGGTAAAAGGGAGACTCTGGATGATTAAGTTAATTGCTCAAGACATTACTCAAATAGCAGGTGACAGAGCTGGGATTTAATACTAGGCAGTCCAGGCCAGGCGCAGTGGCTCAAGCCTGTAATCCCAGCGCTTTAGGAGGCTGAGGTGAGAGGATTGCCTGAGCCCAGGGATTTGAGACCAGCCTGGGAAACTTGGTGAAACCTCATCTCTACAATATATCAAAAAAAAAAAAAATAGCTGGGCGTGGTAGCACACACCTGTAGTTCTAGCTGCTTGGATGGCTGAGGGAGAAGGATCACCTGAGTCCAGCAGGTCAATGCTGGGGTGGCCGTGATCATGCCACTGCACTCCAGCCTGGGTGACAGAGTGAGACTGACTCAAAAAAATAAAAAAAAACCCTAGGCAGTCTGAATCCCAAGTCTAGGCCCTTACACTGCCTCTTAAAAGTCTCATGGAGCACATTGCTGAGAAAAATTATTAAATGCCCACAGAGATGAAATTATCTTTACCCAAGTTCAAATTTAATGCGAGGAATTGTGACTTTTCAGAGCTGAAATTTTTCACATCTCAAGCCATATTTATTCAGTGCTTGGTCCATTGTCGTGAGATGGAATCTAGAGCTTTCTTTAACCTTTGCTCTGGGAGATATGTTGAGAGACAGTCTCAGTTGAAACAGCTGTCCCAGCAAGTGAAACATGGTTTCCGGATAGCATGTATGTTGACTTTGAGCAGATGTGGGTGCATGGTATTATCAGTCTTATGAAGGTATGTTAGTAATGTCTTGGGCATGGCAATTCAGAAGCTGTTGACATATGGAGATTCAAGGGCACAAGTAGTTGTTATTTAAAAAATCAACTGCTGAAGATCCAAGGCAGAGTTCAGTTATGGCAAATGGAGAACGGGAACAGAATTGTTATAGAGACAAGTACGGCACATTTTTGTGTCTTAGAATGTTAGAAACTTCTAAATCCTTCTTTGTAGAAGGACAGAATAAAAGCATTGATTAGCTCATCAGCAACAAAGGGTGAGATGGGAATGACGTGAAAGACAAAATTACAAAGTCAGTTTATTTAAGATAGGACAAAAGAAAATAAAGTAAAACTATGTTTTAATTTTTAATATGTATGAGTTGTTGAAAATGCAGAAAATAGAAAATTATAAACACAAAAAATAATAAAGTGGAAAGTAATAGCCAACTTTAACCTCTTTATGTATAGATTGCCACTGTTAAATATTAAATATATAATTTGAATAATCTTTGAGTATGTCTGCACATATATTATAGAATTAAGATAATGTTGTATATCCAGGATTATATTCTGCTAAAACTTATACTGTAAACATTATTCCATTTATCATTATATTGTGAACAAATATTGTTGATAACATGAGTTTTAATAGTTGCATATTATTTTATTCTATGGGTGTATTTAACTAACTTCATTATCTAAATATCTTTCAACATTTAAATTATCTTTCTATTTATTACCATTATCAAGAATATAGAAATAAACGTATTTTTATGTAAATATACACTTTTAAAAAATTTTTATTTTTTATGTATTCAGAGGGTACATGTGTAAGGTTGCATAGTGGTGGGGTTTGGGCTTCTAGTCTACCCATCACCCAATTAGTGAATATTGTACCCAATAGGTGATTTTTCAACCCTCACTTATCTCCCATTCTCCGACTTTTGGAGTTCCCAGTATTTATTATTTCCTTCTGTATGTCCATGTGTACCCATTTTTTAGCTCCCGCTTATGAGTGAGAATATGTACTATTTTGTTTTCTGTTTCTGAGTTTTTTTTTTAAATGATGAGATTAGTGTCATTATATGTTTCTGAGTTATTTCACTTAAGATGATGGCCTCTTGCTCCATCCTTTTCATTGTAAAAGACATGATTTCATTGTTTTTAATGGCTATGTAATGTTCTATGATGTGTATATATGCTACCTTTTCTTTATCCAGTCCTCAGCTGATGGACACTTATGTTGATTCCATGGCTTTGCTATCATGAATAGTGCTGCAATTAATTTACAAATGCAGGTGCCTTTTTGATACAACAATTTATTTTTCTTTGGATAGATTCCTGGGTCAAATTATTTTTTGTTCTTTGAGAAATGTGAGTACTGTTTTCCATAGAGGTTGTACTAATTTACAGTTCCAATAACAGTGTAAAGGATGTTTTTTTTGTCTACACCTTGTGCACATCTGTTGTGTATGAACTTTTTAATACTAGCTGTTCTGACTTATGTGAGATGGTATCCTCATTTTGGTTTTAGTCTGCATTTCTCTGATGATTAGTGATGTTGAACATTTTTTCATATCTCTTTCGCTCACTTAAAAAAAATTATTTTAAACATGTGATGTACAATTCAGGGTTAGGTATACAAATATTCGTTATGCAGGTACCCTTGTTGATGAAGTGTGCCCTCCCCGCCGGCAGTTTCCCACTACTGCCAATTCTTTTCTTATAGTATTGTGATAGTTGTTCAAGGTTCACTTATGAGTGAGAACATGTGATACTCAGTTCTTTGCTTCTGTGCTAGATCATTCAGTAGTAATATAGCCTCTAAGTGCATCCAAGTTGCTGTGAAGTTCATAATGTTGTCCTTCTTTATGACTGCATATTATTCCATCGTGTATATGTACCACATTTTTTTATCCAGTCCTCTTTTGATGGGCAGCACGGTTGGTTCCATGTTTTTGCTATTGTGAATAATGCTGCAATAAATATGTGTATGCAGGTATCTTTTTCATAGAGTGATTTGAGTTCCTCCAGGTATATTCCCAGTAGGAGGTTTGTGGGGTCATACGGGAGGTAGATTTTTAGATCTTTTAGGAATGCCACACTGTTTTACACAGAGGTTGTACTAATTTACACTCCCACCAACAGTGTAGAAGTATTCCCTTTTCTCTATATCCTCTCCAGCATCTGTTGTTTTTTTGAGTTATTGATGATGGCCATCCTGACTGGAGTTAGGTGATATCTCAGTGTGGTTTGAATTTGCATTTCTTTGATGA
>CAUYQG010201164.1:0-15273 GCA_963574415.1 Tarsius wallacei | reverse complement strand
TTGATATTGTGGGGTACAGTTAGGGGTTAGGTATACAAATACGCTTTGTTCAGGCACCCTTGTTGATAAGGGGTGTCTCCCCATCCCCAGACAGATATTGACTACCATTAATCCCACCTCCCTTTCCCTCCCCCCCATAGTTTCCCACCACTGTCAGTCCTTTTCTTATAGTATTGCGATGGATGTTCAAGGTCCACTATATGAGTGAGAACATGTGATACTCAGATCTTTGTTTCTGTGAGAAGTCACTCAGTATTATAGACTCTAGTTCTATCCAGGTTGCTGCAAAATTCATTATTTTGTTTATGGCTGCGTAGTATTCCATCATGTATATGTACCACATTTTTAAAATCCAGTTCCAACAGAAATTTTTTAAATAATTTTTTTAATTATAAAGATGTGGGGTACAATTCAGGGTTAGGTACAGACAGAAATTTTTTAAATAATTTTTTTAATTATAAAGATGTGGGGTACAATTCAGGGTTAGGTACAGAAACATTGATTTTGCAGGTACCCTTTCTGATGAGGTATGCCGCTCTCTCCCCTAGCAGTTTCCCTCAACAGCCAATCCCACTCCCACTCCCCTGACAGTTTCCCACCACTGCCAATCACTTTCTTATAGTATTATAATTGTTCAAGGTCCACTTATGAGTGAGAGCATATAGTACTCCGTTCTTTGTTTCTGTGATAGATCAATGAGTATGATCGACTCTAAATCCATACAAGTTGCTGCAAAGTCCAAATGTTTGTCCTTCTTTATGGCTGCATAATATTCCATTGTGTATAGGTGCCAGATTTTTTTATCCAGTCCTGCTTTGATGGGCAACATGGTTGGTTCCATGTTTTTGCTATTGTGAATACAGCTGCAACAAACATACATGTCCAAGTATCTTTTTTGTAGAAGGATTTGAGTTCCCCCCCGTATATTCCCAGTAGGGGAATTGCTGGGTCATGTGGAAAGTCAATTTCTAATTCTTTCAGATACTGTCACATTGTCTTCCAAAGAGGTTCCACTAGTTCCCATTCCCACTAGCAGTGTAAAAGCATTCCTTTAACTCTGCATCCTTGCCAGCATCAGTTGTTGTTTACTTTATTAATGATGGCCACTCTTACTGGGGTTCGGTGGTATCACAATGTGGTTTCTCTAATGATGAGTGAGGCTGAGCACTTGTTCGTGTGTCTATTGGCTGCCCATATATCTTCTTTTGAGAAGTGTCTATTCATGTGTTTTGCCCACTTTTTAATGAGTCTGTTTGTTTTTTCTTTTTGGTGTGTTTGAGTTCCTTGTAGATTTGAGATGTTAGGCCTTTATCAGATATACAGTTGGCAAATATTTTTTCCCAATCTGTGGGCTGTCTCCCTGCTCTCTTGGTGGTTTCTTTTGCTTTGCAGAAGCTTTTCAGTTTAATGAGGTCCCACTTACCTATCTTATTTCTTAAGATATGGACATTTAGGGTTCTGAATAGGAATTGGCTGCCAGTTCCAATTTCATAATGGTGTCTCCTGTGTTTTCTAAGATTCTTATAGTTTGAGGTTTTATATTTAGGACTTTGATCCATTTAGAGTTAATTTTTGTGTATGGTGACAGGTAGGGGTCCTGTTTCAATCTTCTGCATGTGTTCAGCCAGTTTACCCAGCACCATTTACTGAATAGGCTCTCCTCTCCCCAGTGGTTATTGTTGGAGGGTTTGTCAAAGATGAGTTGGTTGAGAAATTGAGTCAATGTTCCTGTTCTTGTTACAATACCAGGCTGTTTTAATTACTGTAGCCTTATAGTAAAGTTTAAAGTCTGGAGGTGTGATATCTCCTGCTTTCTTTCTTTTGCTAAGGATTGTTTTGGCTATCTGTGGTCATTTATGTTTCCATATGAATTTCTGTATTGTCATTTCCAGGTCTGAGAAAAATGATGTTGGTAACTTAATGGGCATCGTGTTAAATCTGTAGATTGCCTTTGGTAGGTTGGACATTTTAACAATGTTGATTCTTCCTATCCATGAACATGGAATATGTTAACACTTGTTTGTGTCTTCTTGGATTTCTTTGAGCAGTGTTTTCTAGTTCTCATTGTAAAGGTCTTTCACATCTCTGGTTAGGAGGATGCCGAGGTATTTCTTTTTTGTGTGTGACTATGGTGAATGGAATTGTGCTTTAAATTTGGGGCTCAGCCTTCCTGTTGTTGGCGTATAGGAATGCAATGATCTTTTGCACATTTTAGTTTGTACCCCAAGACTTTGCCAAAGTCCTTTGTCAATGCAACTAGGTTTTCAACAGACTCTTTTGGATTTTCAAGGTATAGATCATATTGTCAGCAAAGAGGGAGATGGTTAAGATTAGCTAAAGTATCATTTAACCCAGAGTTGTCTGTATATATTTGAGCTAAAATGGTAAAGAACTAGATACATGATTTTCAGGAAAAAAAAAATCAAAGAATAAGAGTGTGTTTCAAGAGAAACCGTTCTAGAAATTCTCAACCAACTATGAGTGGAATGATAGCTTAGTGCCTCTGGAAAAATGCCAACCACAGCACTGTGTGAATATCAGTAAGCAGATCAAAGTTGCTGAAACTTTCGGTTCAAAAATTCAAATCTGGGGCTATTCCAATACTTTTTACTCTCCATTTCCCATCCTTATCTCTGTTTCAACCACTTAATCACAATCCTTTTACACTGCCTGCTTTACTTCTTGGCATAGTGAGATGGCTAAGAGCCATGGAATATGAGACAAGGTTGAGGGAGTGTGTATGGCTAGTCTACAAAAAAAATGATGAGCAAAGTTATTATTCTAATCTTCAAATATGTGGAAGACTGTTAGTAAAAGATAAAATACCTTCATTCTTTGATGTTATTAAGTCATAATAAGAATTAGTGGCCTTAAGTTATAGAGAAACCAAAACTAGTTTAACATTAAAAAAAAAGTTTTTAGCCATCAGCAGCATCTAAAGATAGAATAATAGCTCTTCTGTTTATTGAGATAGTATGATGCTCACTCCTTCCTTCCCTCTTTCCTTCCTTCCTTCCTTCCTTCCTTCCTTCCTTTCTTTGAGACAGGGTCTCACTCTGTTACTCAGGCTGGAGTACAATGGCTTAATCACGGCTCACCACAGTCATAAACTCCTGAGCCCAAGGAATCCTCTCACCTCTGCCTCTTGAGTAGCTGAGGGACTAAAGGCATGTGCCATCAAACCCAGGTAATTTTTCTTTTTTTTTTGTAGAGACGAGGTCTAGCTTTGATGCCCAGTCTGGTCTCAAACTCCTGGCCTCAAGCAATCCTCCCACCTCAACCTCCCAAACTGCTGGGATTACAAGCATGAGCCACCACATCTAAATTTATTTCTTTTAATTTTATAACAACAGTTTGAAGTCACTTATTGCTATCTTAAAGGTATGCACACTGATATTTAGATAGTTAGCATAAAATATTTAAGTTCATACAGCTAGTGACCAACATAGCGAACATCTGAACCCAGGTCTTTCTGACTTAGCTCTGCTATCCTTCCTTCCAGTGGGTTGCATATGGGGATCCTGAGGTTTCCATCCTTAACTATACTCAAGCCTACTGGGACCCGTTTGACTGGGATATTTTATAAGGGATTCAATAGTAGATGAGCTAGACACCTTTTACTTGCCATTAAGGTATAACCAAATCATGAGAAAATATGAGACTCTATTAGCACTATCCTCTTTTTGGGGGGAAGGGGAAATCTGTTACTGTCTAAGTCTTTATATTTTGCATGTAAAGGAAAGGCATTCTCTTCATCACCCTAAATTACTAGAGTTCTGTTCAGGTGAAAGAGAAGTCTTCTTAGTACTAACAGCACAGCTGTGCCCCTGCCAGGGAGTGGCGTTTACCAATAGGATCATCTGCTCTCACATGCAGATGCTGCTCCTGACCTCAATGTGGGAAGCCTGTGAGTTGGCTGCCACCCTCCAGCACCGTGCCAAAGTTTGCATGGAAGTAGGCATTTTCTCTACCCAAATCTTGCCTAGAACCCCCAAAGAATTCTTTGAAGTACTGATAGATATGTATAAGAAAAGTTCTGCATCCTGAAAAGGGCTGATAAGAAAGCTCTTTCACGTTTGTTTCCCTTCTCATGTTCTCATTTTCCTCCAAGTTATTAAAACAAGTTAAATGCATTTAATTCCTTTGGCTAGTTACCTTTTATGTTTTGTGGATTAATTAATCTACTTTTTCTTTTTAAATATTGTTATTTTTTGATGAGTGGTTTGAGAGTCACAAAATTGCATATTTTTAAGAAACTTTAGATGCCAACCAATCCATCTACATCTACTACAAAAAGCCTAGAAAATTCCTTTAAAAAATTACCATTAAATGTTTTCTCAAATACCTCATGTATTGACAGAGCAGATCGTTCTGCCACAAGCCCTAGTTGTGGAGGGAGTTATTTTTCGCAAATACCTAAATTTCATCTCCTAATCATTTACATCATTTATCGCTCCCCAGAGCTACACAGAACATCTCCACTCTGCCTTTCCAAAGGCAGCCTACAAATGTTTCTAGGTAGAAACCTTCCTTGACCATTTAAAGTTGTTGACTCTGTGTATGCTGCCTGGGTCTTTGCTTCTATAGCAAGTTTTAACCCTATTTGTGCTAGAGGGTAATTTCATACCTACCCTCTTATAATCTTCTCTATGACCTTTTCTTAGATCATTGAGAATCAGAAAACTAAAATTTTTAAGACTCTCTTGCCATCTGGCTTTAGTCAGGTTTGGAGGTAGAAGTGAAGACCAGAGAATTAGCAAGGCATTGGGTTTTTGGCAGCCACTACCTGAAGCAGCAGCAGTCAGTGACAGAAGCTACTGCAGCATTAGGGGTTGCAGCATCTCCTCTGACTGCAGGGGTGGTGACTTCTTCTCGGAGACAGACTGCATAGTGTGGGGCTCTAAGCTCCACCCCAGGGATGGAAGCAGCTTCCTAATCTCTGCTAATACCATCTTTTCCCCTTTTCTCTAGATCACATCTCTCTCTGCCTATAATCTGTAGAGGCATTTGTTTTCCTGATTGAACACTGATGTATGAACTATTTTATTACATGTTTCACACTGAATTGTGATGATTTTCTGTGTCCACACCTCACCTTTTCACAAGATCAGTCATGAGAATCATACTTGGCGTTTGACAATTAAATGTTAGGTATGAATATTTCTTGTCAGTTTACACCATGACTACCCTTAGCCTTCTCTTCTTCAGTCGACACACTTTCCATATTCTCAGTGTTCTTCATAAACCATCAATTCCAAATATATCATCTTTCTGACCATCCTTATCATATCATTGCCCCCTATTTCAATGGCTCTTAAAATGTCAATGCAGAAATGAATAAAACATTCCAAATATGCTCTAAAAAGAAACTTCAATATGTAAAGAAGTAATATTCCTTTTACCTGACATTCTCCTACCATTAATGCAAACTTTGATTGTATTTGTTATCTGTAGAAATTACATAACATGTAAAACTCAGATTAAATTTTGTTGAAACACCAATAACATATATCATTTCAGAATTCCAAACTCTGAAGATAATTTTAGGTCATTCTTTTATCTATACCATTTGTACATTAAGTAAGCTGCCATTCTATGCTTTCATTCAAGATATTGATTGAATGTTGAATAGGAAATCTCAATGCTGAGCACACTACACAATGTTGGTGAATCTAGCCTCATTCCTACCAATGAATTAGAGGTTCAGTTATTACTCCCAAGTTCATTACCCCCATATACTAATGTTTCCAGTTTCTCACTAGTCAACAGTTTGGAAATGCAAAAGCTATTTTAAATATTATATTTATTACATATGTTTGTATGCATAAATACTCAAATTTATATTTTATAGGCTGAAATTTATTTTTAGGATATTTGAATTGTTGATTTTTTAAATGATGATCTAATTTTGTCAAAAAGAAAATAATTACAGTTATTACATTTGTTTTTGTTGCTGTTGATGATTAATAAAATTGAATTTCCTATATATAAGGGAGGGAGCCCAGAATTATTTTTTTGTAGGGCAAGCTTGTTTTAGTACATTCAGAACTTGTTTATCTAGACTAAATGATCAACCAAAGTCTTTATCTGGAAGTTTTGAGAAGGTTGTGTCATGATTTGCGAAAGAAACTCCCAAGTTATGCAAACTGTAGACTGGTTCTTTCACCATGACAAAACACCTGCCCATACCATACTGTGTATTCAGTAGTTTTTGATAAAAAATGGTATGATCCCTGTGCCCCCCCTTCCCTATCTACCCGATCTCTCCCTTAGTGACTTTTTTTATTTGTTTCCTTGCATGAAAAAAAATTCTCAAAGGGAAATGTTTAGCTCATGTGGAAGAGGTGAAACAAAAAAATGACAGAAGCACTAGAAGGCATCAAAATTGAGGAGTTCGAAAACCATTTTGAGCAGTGAAAGAAGTCTCTCCATAGGTGTATTGCATCGAACAAAGAGTACTTTGACAGTGACTGAAGTTTAAACATGTAAGAATAAATACACAATTTTTATGAACAAATTCTAGGATTTGGGGGTCCTCCTTGTACTTTGCATTCTAAATTAATTTTCTGACAAATCATTACTTTTTGGACTCTTCTTGAAAATTAAAATTATTGGAGTGCATGTGTTCATATAGGAGTCTTTTTTTTTTTTAAAGATTGTATTTCCTTGGTATTGTGGACCAGATTGTAGATCTGTAAACTGGGGCTGAGGAACAAAGTCTAAAATCTAAAAAAAAAAAAAAAAAAATAGAATTATGGAAAATAACTAGTAGGTCAGAGGATAAAACCAGTGTTAAAAGTTAAGAAGGTAAAATCTAAAGCCATAATTTGATATCCGTTCAAAAGACAGATAGAGGGGAAAAGAGAGAGAGAGAAAGAGAGAGCGAGATGAGACAAAAAGACAAATATAGAGAAAGTAGCTGGAGAACTACAAAAGCAACCCAGAAAACAGTTGTTTTTAAAGTAGCTGCTAGTAATAACATTTTATACTGGGTACCTGAATGAGGTAAAGAAAACATAGGCCTCTTCCCTCATTAAGTTCTTAAACCAGTTGGAGACCTGTGATTGAGTCACATGATATGCTAAATATCAATGCCATAGGAGAGAAGGCCAAGGGAGTGATCAAGAAGATACAGGCTCAAGAGAAGAACATGTGATCATGGTAGAATAGTTAAGGAAAGTTTTTTTGTTAGAAGTCAATCCCAAGGTAAGGACAAATGGGACATTAATATAAGAGACTGTGGAGATCGATCATTTTAGTTGTGGAGCAAGTATATATGTATTTACACACACACCCAGAAGCAAAAACATGCTTGTGCATCTTGGTTGTTAGCTCAGTCTGTTTGCAGCAAAGTGATATTATATGAACCAAAGTTGCAATAAGGTATAGACAAAAAGATAGAAACAATATTGTATTGGGGCTTCTATACCCCCCCAAAATAAATGTTTTGTCTAAAGGCTCTGGGAAAATGTTGAAGCTTTTTGAATAGGAGATTGACATAATGAACCATGATACTTTTATTTAGTAATTCATTCATTCATTCATTCAGTCTCTTAGGCAATCAGTTTAGTAGTACATATTAATTGATTAAGGCTTATAATTTGCTTTTTAAAGTCAGAAGTCAAGAAAATATTCCAAGAATATTTTGCAAAAGTTGGCATATTTTAATCATTGATTCTCAAAGAGGTCTGATGGGTAAGGTCTTGGAAAATCTACCCAACTCTCTTAAGAACTGCTTTTTTGTTTCCTTCCCCTCATGGGCACACCTGTTAAGCCACTGCAGCACCCAGCTGCTCAGAAACCAACAGGGTTATTCAGTCTTAGAAAAGATGAAACCTCACCCTTATGCTTACAAGTGGCCATTTAGTAAAATGTGTAAGTAAATTGTCTCAGTTTTGTTGCTGAATTTGACATGGATCCGTGATAATTTCTAACACTGAACAGTTTCAGATATTTAAATATATTGTTTCAAGGTTTTGTTTGTAATATACTTGATTCCTTTCCTTTTTTGTTACTTCTAATTTTCATGATTCAGTGATTTGAAAGATAAAATGAATAGTAATGAAGATGGGAGACAGCTTTGCTTAGTTTCTTTGCCAGGTAAAACCGTTTGGAATGCAGAACAAGTATGTGTGTGTGTGCAGTGATCTTCGCAGATGGAAAGAAAAGGGCAAAAAGAGATGAACTTTGGCCTTCAGCCAAAAAACCGTAAAGGTTGAAACATGCAGAACAAGTCAGAATGATTGAAGGTTGTTTTGGTGTTTAACGGGGTTGCGGTTTTACTCTGTGGTTTGTCTTTAGTACAGGATAGTAAATTACAAATTTTCTAACACTGCCTGTTTGCCATCTGTTTTTGAGAAATTATGTCTGATAATAGACAATACAAAACCATGACCTTGCTAAGCTTCGATGGAAACCACCCAAACAAAACCCATCACATTTTTTCTCCTATTTGTAGAGAGATACTCGGAGAAGACGGGGAAGGGAAATTACACAATTAAACCATCCTCACGTTAACTGTTATTCTATTTACTCAAGAGAAAATCATAGAATACAGTCTTTTGAGGACATTATTTTATAATTAGTCATAATTTCCTAAAAGAGAATTCCCATAGATATCTTTAAGAGAACTTAACAAATAAGACAGAAATCAACTAGTACTATATTTTCAAATGTCTGTTTGTCAGAAACACCTGTTGTATGAGTTATTATTTGTGTTCATTTTTAAAATGTAATATGCAGTAAGATCAATTATTTGTTATATTAATAAGCATGAATTATAACTGGCATTCATCTGTTTCCAAAAACCAAGATGAACTTAGAATGGGAAAATATTTTCATTATGGATGATTTTTGAAAAAATATATCTGTAAGCAAAGCAAAACAAAGCATAATTTTAGGTAATGATGGTGATATTGAAGTAAAAACATCTTTTAAAAACATGAATATTTAAAGAGAATCACATTCATGCCATGCATGATAGACTTATAACTTGAATATATTTGGTATAAACTAGCCACATAAATTCATAATCATGTGATATGTAAGTTAACATGCGATGTTGACAGATATTACAGATTTTTATGAGTTGGTCTACTATGTAAAAGGGTATTTAATTTTTCTAAGAAATTTTAAAAAGGTTTTAAATTTTATTAGAGAGTCACTTAATTTTCTAATTAAAATATCCATAAATGCAATTTAGATTTTCAACTAAGTTCCTAGTAGTCATATGAGTTTACAAACAAATGCCTAAAACTCACTCTAGAGCCCAGAAAAAATGTTTTGTCTTTAAAACTCTTGGAAAAGTACCCAAAAAATCCTAAAAATAACAGTTTCTACTATAGATCATTATTTCTTATAACTTCATACCACAATCATTTCATTCAAGAAAATGGCACATTAATAAGTCATAACATAAATATTAAATAATGTAACAAAGTCAATATATAGAAAGAAATTCAATAAATGTTTCACCTACAAATCATGCAACTCAAATTTGTTTTACTAATTTTGTGTATCAGTGATACAAATCATATTATTTTCTTAATCTTTAGCATTTATGTCATTTTTTCTACCTGCAAATTGCTTTCTTATGAATTGCATCATTTATTTCTGAGAAGCCAAGCTATTAAGCTACTTGTCTTTCCCTAGAAAGATACATTCTAGGGTGAGTTACAAGTGCTACAAATACCACACAACTCAATATAATGATGCAGACTTGGGAAACCACACACATTCATCAGTGTAAACACAGGTGACCTACGCATGCCAGGTCATCTATCTGCTTCAAGCTGCCATCCTGCTGAGACTGGCCCAGTTCCCTGACAGTAAATCTTTACACCATTATTTTATCCTCAGTGCTGACAAGACATCTCATGCTGTGAGTAGCCAAATGTTTATGTGCAAGGACGTCGCGTCCATTATTGTTATTAGAGTTCTCCCCCCATGCATGAGCAAGGAACATTAAAGGCCAAATGGGTGAGGGAAAAAAATCGCCTGGGCTTTAACTTTACAAACCAAGCCTAATTACTGTAGAATATATGAAAGAAGAAATGTGAAAAAATATATATACTTAAAGTACAAGGAACTATTCTGAGACTCTAATTTATTACCAAGCAGTCAGTGGAAACAACAAACTCCAGAGAGTGCAGTAATAGAGCACTAGATAAAAAGTCCAGAAATGTGATTTCTACATCTGTTACAAATCAGTTATGTGACCTTAGCAAATCCCTTACCTACGTTCTTCCTTCTCCTCTTCTATTTCTTTCCCTTTGAACAAGAGGTTTCATTTCAGTCAAAGATGAATTTAGAGACTAAATGATCGACAATGTCCTGGCTATCTCTTTGTATAGATAAGCTTTCAAAACAATGTCTCATACTTCCTATGATAATTTTCTCAAGCTATTATAATATAAGGGTACTCAAGAAGACTTCTAAATTGTTTTGAATTATAATTATTTTTCTAGTCATTGACCATTACATTAGCATTCAGCTATTGAGTAATCTGGTCTAATTTTATCACGTAGTATTCCTTTATCAAAAGCCACTTTGGGATTTAGTACACTTTTCAAAGAGCATTGGTAAGTGTTAATACAAATGCTCTATTTTTATTAGCATAAAGATATACTCTGAATATTTAATATTTGCACAAAAACCTGTATGGGAAGCTCCATGAAGGCAGTGACCTGATTGTCTTGTTCACTACTATATTTCTTGGTTCCTAAAATAATATGACACAAAATAATTACTTTAAAAAAATTAATCAAAGAAATTATAGTTAAACTACCAAAATTCTTTTCGGTTTTTTGTTTGTTTGTTTGTTTGAGACAGGGTCTCACTCTGTCATCTAGGGTGAAGTGCAGAGGTGTGATCCTGGCTCTCAGCAACCTTTACCTTTTGGGTTCAGGTGATCCTTCTGCCTCAGCCTGCTGAGTAACTGAGACTATAGGCATGCACCACCACGCCCAGCTATTTTTTTTTATTTTTTCTGTACAGACAAGGTCTTACTGTATTGCTCAGGCTGATCTTGAGCTTTTGGGCTCAAGAGATTCTCCCACCTCAACCTTCCAAATTGCTGGGATTACAGGCTGTGACCAACATGCCCGGCCTAAACTGCCATGATTAAAAATAAAAGTACAATGTAAGAATGAGAGGGGATAGCTCTTTGGGGTCATTAGCTTATCTGGAACCAGAAGTTCATGACTTGAAGAGTTAAGGCAAGTTTAAAATAGCCTGAAAATAGAAGCAAACTTCTTAATGAGAAAGAAAAGAATATGAACTGACAACCTACCAATCTTAATCTTCTTTTCATCTGTAATCACTTGAACAGAGTTTCTAGCTTTATAAGTCATCCCATGCCTTGTAATAAGGCAACTTCTGTTGTTTTTAAACCACTATTCTGTAAATACGGAAGTCCTATAACCTAAAGAAAAAAGGCTCTTTCTACCATATTGCTTCCAGAAAAGAGTTCTCGGTCTCTGGATTGTCGCAAGACAGTGACAACATAGGGAGACTATCCATCTTTATCATGGCTGTCTTGAAAGCTGATTAAATAAAATCAGTTTATTTCTCTTTTTAACTACAAAATTATAATGTCCAATAAAAATAGACTGAAATAATCCAGTTCTTTTACTTCATTGTAATTCTACACTTTGACTAGTGCCACAATCTATTTGGTCTGAAAATACCCATATTTTCAAATACGAATTTCTACTACTTCTTTAAGTTCAAAGACATTTTAAATGACTTGACTTAATATGAAAAAGTCTATATTATCTTTCTATTTCTCTCCTTTTAAGAATAAATCAGTCATTAGCAATCACCCAAACTGGAAATACATCTTCAGAAGTAAAAAAAAAATTTAAAGGGATTATGACAGTAAGATTTTTCAGTGAAGTCAAATGTCTTGAAATTCATTTACTAATCATACATGTCAAGAACATTTTGTTCAAATGTTCAGAGAAATTCACACAGTAATTAATACAGACAAGAGTCTGGCAATGTGCCCACACTATAAATAAAGAATAAAAAAATGAAGTAGTCCACAGTGGAGTGATCAGAGAACCAATGGTCTTAGGTCTATTTCCCCAAAGCCCTATATCTTTGCTAAATCCACTCTCTCCATCATCCAGAAAATGTCTCTTTTTAGAGTCACCGTAAAATATAGTAGAAATACATTACCAGTCCTAAAATTAATGAATGCAAATTACATTATGCGACTTTAAAATGAGGTTCACCCTTTGTAAACTTAATCTAATTTTTTTAATTGTTCTTGTTTGGTAACGTTTTAGGAATTTCCTTCTTTGTTATGATGCAATTTATCCTTAGTTCTAATTTTCATACCTGACTTTTCATTTTAAGTATGCTTCTTCATGAACTTTATTTTTCTTATTTCCCCTTGTCTCATATCTGCCTTTAAAATAGTTTATTAGGATAATCAACCTAGGACAATATATGCCTTTCTATCCTGCAAATATGATATGAATCTGAGTGATTTTAAAAGGTATGTACTTATTTAGTGATGTGTAAAGATACACCGTGACAGCCAATTTTTTGAGGTAAAATACACACAAATACTTCAAAATAATATTTAGCACTGGTGACACACTATCTCGTCCTTGCAATTTATGCCCAGATGAATGAGTTTAATGTTTTTTTCTAGCCAGTTTCTAATGAAGATAGTGACCACAATAAGAGAAGATCAAATGGTTGCTTCCATCTAGGAACTGTCCTGTCCATAATCTTGGTGTGCTAGACAAATAATAGTCTCTATGTCATAACAAAGAAAAATAATTTGTAAAATCATTGTGTAATTTCTGAGTTGTAGAATAAATCATTGTTTAGCTTTGTATGACAAGACCAAGTTGTTTTCCAAAATGACCATGTAAGTTTACATTCTCAACAACAGAGTATGCAAGTTCCTGTAAGACCATAGCATCACAAGTCTGTCATTTGAAGTGGCATCTTGTGGATTTTAGTTACATTTTCCTAATTACTAATGAAGGTTTATGTCATTTTATATGATTACAAGCCATTCTTGTTTCTTTTTCTGAGCCATACCTGTTACACTTTTGCTTATGGTTTTATTTTTTTCCCTTCTTGAATCAAATAATTTGTTTAAAAACTGCATAATAAAGCATCTATTTCTTGTGCTTTCTGATTTTTATTACTCTTCTCCAGCTAATTTTCTCTCATAGAAGCTCATTTTTTCATTTCTCGCCCACCATCTACTGTGTGCCATGGAGCTCAGAGAATGAAGTAAGAGAGTTTGGTGTTATCCCTAATTTTCTGTGATCTCGGTCATCCATTACTGAGAAAGAGTATGACAGTCTGTTTTACACAGGATCTAGGTTTTTCTTTTCTTTTCTTTTCTTTTTAAGTTTCTCTATGGTACCCAGGCTGGAGTGCAATAGCTATTCACAGGTGCGATCATAACTCAATGCAACCTCTAAGTCTTAGGCTCAACAGATTCTCCTGCCTCAGTCACCTGAGTACCTAGGATATAGGTGCACACCAGTCTACCTGGCTGCTTTCTAATATGAGGAACCTTCAAAGTAACTAACATGTCATACAATCCAAAGCTATAATTATGCACTTCTGCTTACTATCATTAGGTTGTTTTAATTTTTTCCTTCTATTTAAATATATGACTAGCAATGTACTCTTTCTATTAGATTGTTGGGAGTGAAATCATCAAATTTTGTTTATTTCTCCTTAAGATTTACAAGGTTGTAGTTTGAGGAATAAATAGGAAGATGACAAAACATAGGAAGACAAAAAGCCTGTTAGAATATGACTACAATAGTCCAGAAAAAAAGATTATGAATATTTAGACTAAAATAATATCACTAAAAATGGAGAGGAATAAGTAGAATTAAATTAGGAACTCATTTTCTACTGAGAATGTACATTTTTGAAAAATTTTTAAATGAGTCAATTTGATAAGAATATCCGTTTATACTAACATTTGTATAATACTGTGAATAATTCCCACTTTCGTTTATTTTGGAATGACAAGGCAGAAAAAAAATCACAAAAGTTAAAAAATAATAATGAAGAACTTATGTATTCATTTCAATAAAGTTCGAGTTTATGACAATATGTAGCAATATAAGATTAATCCTTTGGCATACATCATGTAAGTATCAGATATGTCATACAAGGAGGGATCCCAAAACCTGGAATTATCTTTTGGAGGACAAGGCCCCTTGTAGTACAGGGTTTCTCACAAGGCAAGTGTTCTAGGAACCCATTGGCATCAATGAACAGCATTGTTGTGAAAGAGAGTCTAGCTTTAATGTATTTTTTTTTTCTTTTTGCAGATTCTTTCAAAGTGTTTGCTCATTTCATGATGGGTGATTTATGTGCATAGCAGCCCACACAGCACTGATTTTCAACAGTTTTTGACCGAAAATGGCATGACCCCATGCCCTACCTTCCCTATCCACCTGATCTCGTCAAAAAGAAATGTTTTGCTGATGTGGAAGAGGTGAAACAAAAAAAGGCAGAAACACTAAAAGCTATGAAAATTGATGAATTTAAAAACTTCTGATCAGTGGAAAAAGCATGTCAATAGTTGTATTGCATCAAACAGAGAGTACTTTGAAGGTGACTGAAGTTTAAACATGTAAGAATAAATACTCCATCTTTTATTTTAAAAATTCTATTTTTTGGGATTTCCCCTTTGTAAGTTCTACTACTTTGCACACCTATCATACTCAATAAAAAGAAAATACATTAAGATATACTGCAGACACTGTTCATAGCCATTTTAAAAGGGACTGCCATTGATCAATAAAACTTGGTTCTGCTATTTCTCCAGGTATTCAACTAAATTTATCAGCTAGGAAATAGATAAGCAGCACAATATCTTGAAAATAGCAGTCTTTCAATATACGTAAACATTGAGTTGAATGCAAATCTCTTTAAAGTTACAGTCTTCTGAAATAACAGAATATTCATTTAACACGTTTTCATTTGAGAATGCAAAGAAGCAATGTTTCCTTAAGAAGTTCATTTTGAGCCAAGCTCGGTGGCTCAGCCTGTAATCCCGCGCTTTGGGAGGCTCAGGTGAGTGGATTGCCTGAGCCTGCCGGTTCGAGACCCGCCTGGGCAACTTGGCGAGACCTCATTTCTACAATAAATCAAAAATTAGCTGGGCGTGGTAGCGCATGCCTGTAGTTCCAGCTACTTGGAAGGCTGAGGCGGAAGGATCGCCGGAGCCCAGCAGATTGAGGCTGCGTTGGCCGGGAGCGGCCACTGCACTCCAGTCTG
>CAUYQG010201156.1:0-13431 GCA_963574415.1 Tarsius wallacei | reverse complement strand
TAATGATCTCCTTAGATATTTGTAGTGGGTAGAGACTTTCCAATTTTTATGATAATTTTGTATCTTGCAGCTTTACTGAATTTGTTTATTAAATCGAACACTTTTTGATAATTTTTGGGGCAGATTTTCTTTTTTTTTTTTTCTGAGTTGGAGTCTCACTCTGTTGCCCAGACTGGAGTGCAGTGGCCGCTCCCGGCCACTGCAGCCTCGACCTGCTGGGCTCCAGCGATCCTTCCGCCTCAGCCTTCCAAGTAGCTGGAACTACAGGTATGCGTTACCACACCCGGCTAATTTTTTATTTATTGTAGAGATGAGGTCTCGCCAAGTTGCCCAAGTGGGTCTCGAACCCGCGGGCTTAGGCAATCCACTCACCTCAGCCTCCCAAAGCGCAGGATTACAGGCTGAGCCACCGAGCCCGGCTGGATTTTCTATATATAAAGTTGTTTTGTGTAATCAGAGAAAATTTAACTTTTTACTTTTTGGTTTGTATGCCTTTTATTTCTTTTTCTTGTCTAATTTCTCTAGTTTGGACTTCCAGTACTATGTTGAATAAAAAGTCAAGGATAAGCATCCTTGCCTGATTCCTGGTATGAGAAGAATAGTTTTCTGTTTTTGCCATTTAATACAATATTAGCTATGGGCTTCTCACACATGGACTTTATTATGTTGAGTGATTTTCCTTCTATTCTAATTTGTGGAGAGTTTTTATCATAAAAGAGGGCTGATTTTTGTCAGATACATTTTTGGTATCTATGGATATGATCAGGTAACTTTTGTTCTTTATTTAGTTAATGTGTTTTTTCACATTAATTGATTTTTTTGTGCTTAACCATCCTTGAATGCCAGGGATACATATGACCTTAATCATGCACGTATGATTATTTTTATGAGCTGTTGGATTCAGTTTGCTAGTATTTTGTTGAGAATTTTGATATCTATATCAGGGATATTGGCTTATGGTTTTATTTTCTTGTAATGTCCTTGTTTGAGTTTGGTATCAGGATAATATTGGCCTCCTAAAATGAGTTGGGAAATGTTCACATATCTTCATTGCTTTGGAAAAGTTTTAGAAGGATTAGCAGTAATTCTTTAAATGTTAGGTAGAATTCACTAATGAAGTCATCTGGTTCTGAGCTCTTCTTTGTTGTGAGGTTTCTGATTACTAATTCAATGTCCTTGCTACTTATAGGTGTGTTTAGACTTATGATTTCTTCATAATTCAGTCTTGATAGGCTATATCTTTCTAGGATTTTATCTATTTTTCCTAGGTTATCTAGTTTGTTAGTCTGTAATTACTCATAATAATATATTATGGTCCTTTTTTATGTCTATAGCATTAGTTGTAATGTCTCCCCTTTCATCATTTCTTACTTTATTTGAGTCTTCTGACTTTTTGTCTTAGTCTGACTAAGGATTTTTCTGTTTATCTTTTCAAAAAACCAACTTGGTTTCATTTCTTCTGTTGTTTTTCTAATCTCTATTTTGTTTATGTCTCCTCTACTCTTTGCTATTTCCTTCCTTCTGCTAGCTTTGGTCTTAGGTTTCTTAGTTTTCTTTCTACCTTTTTGAGATACAAAGTTAGGCTGTTTATTTGCAGACTTTCTTCTCCAGGCTTTAATAAGTCTGGTTCTGCATTATCCCAGGGGAAAGTAGACTTTCAGTTGGTTTCTGGACAGCTCACAAAAGGACGGTGTCTATGATTTGTTGCTGAATTGGTGTGTTTGTGGGAGAAGATAAGTTCAAGGCTTCCTCATCCATGACCTAGCCAACACCACTCCACTGGCAGCTTAAATAAGAAACTTTTTCTTTATACAAAAATCAAATTCAGCTACAAACTATATAGATATTTTTAAATAAATAAAAATGTATTAAACTAATATTGGGCTGTCATTCTATTAGGCACTAGGAAGACAGTTGTGAGTAATATAAAACAATTTCTTGATCTTAAAGCTTACAGAATTTTAGTTATATAAACAAGTGAATAAATAATGGATCATGACAAGTCATATGCATGGGAAGGTAGAGTATTATAGGGAATATAGGAGAGACAACTAAGTCAGGGAGGGCTTTTTGGAGAAAGTGACATTTTAAACTGAAAAGGGGAGGATGAGTACAAATAAATTATCTGAGTTTTATAATATTATTGTCACCATTTTATAGGAGAGGAAAGGGAATGAAGGCACCAAGAGGAATTGTTTGGTAGTAATAAGAGTTTATCTTGGAGTCAAAGCAAGTTTTAGTGTGTTGGGAGGTATGAAGATGTAAATGGGAAATTATGATTCTACAGATAACCAAATATTTCAATAAGCTAATGGGAGAAAATGGGTCCCTGTTTGTTATAAAAATATAACATATTTATATGGGTTTTAGATTTCACTAGAGGAATTAGCATGGGTGTTATATTATTAGTATAGAGCAAAACTTCAGTTTAAATTGTAGAATGCATGAGTTTCCATGTAAATTTTAATCTATACTCTAGGGATGTTTCGTTAGCTTTCAGGTTGTCATAATCACAGATCCACACTTCAGACATTGTTGCTTTCAAAATATTTTTCTCAAAATCTATACCAGAGTTTTATTAAAATTATCCTAAAATGTGTGTGTTTGTTAACCTAACCATTTGACTTGGTGTAATAAGCAGTGTTCAGGAGATGTTGTTGGGATTCACTGTACAGCATAGTGACTATAGTTCATGAAAATGTTCTATATTTTTGACAAATGCTGTGTGAATGTTAAGTGTCTGTACTGCAAAAATAATTACTATGTAAGGTAATGCATGAATGTATTAGCTAAATTTCACTGTTTCACAACATGTACGTCATGGTGTCCAAAGTAAATACAATTGTATCCGTCAATTAAAAACTAAATAAACTTTTTAAAAAGGCAAAATACAATTGTGTGTGTGTGTGTGTCTAGAAAGATTTATCCACAACCCAGTACACTTGACTGATTCAGGTTTAAGACTCTGGCAAGTCAAATTATATTATATCCTTGTACTATTGCTTCTATTTTCCTGCACTTCTTAAAACACTCTGTCAGCTAATTCAACCATACTTTAGCTGGTCCAGTCATATTTTTTAATGCTTGAGTAAAGATTTTCATTGCAGAACTGGCTACATAATGTGCAATGTCCAGTATCAAATGAAAACGCAGGACTGCAGAACCAAAAAACAAAACAAAACAACAACAAAATGAGAATAAAGACCATTATAGGTACTAACACATACAGGTTTTTGTTTTCATCTGGGGTCTCACTTTTGACTTCTTATAGTATTTTTAGCTGCTATTTAATGCCTTTCAAAAGAAAGAAAAATTAAAAATTCCAATAATTTAAAAATTTTAAAATGACATTTTAAATAAGAGCATTTAACATGTAGGCACAATAAAAAATATACAATTCGTATGTCTTACTTCCTACTTGCATATGTATTTTGTTCTTTTTTTTTTTTTGAGTTGGAGTCTCACTCTATCGCCCAGACTGGAGTGCAGTGGCATGCTCCCGGGCACCGCAGCCACAACTTGCTGGGCTCTGGCAATCCTTCCGCCTCAGCCTTCCAAGTAACTGGAACTACAGGCGCGCGCTACCACACCCGGCTAATATTTTGATTTATTGTAGAGATGAGGTCTCACCAAGTTGCCCAGGCGGGCCTCGAACCCGCGGGCTAGGGCGATCCACTCACCTCAGCCTCCCAAAGCGTGGGATTACAGGCTGAGCCACTGAGCCCGGCTTGTATTTTGTTCTTAACAGAATAGTGGAGACGCTGCAAAAAACTAATTCAACTGTTTTTATTTCCTTTGTAGATGGACACATGTTTCTACTGACACTCTTTGCCTTCAGCTTACTGGTGAGTAAGACAGAACTGAAAAGAAAAGGAAGTATAAATTGCCCTATTTTTTATTTTTATGTCATCATTTTCAACATAAGTGATTGGCTAATAGCAAGGAAGTAATACAGCAAGAAAGGATATGACAAGGTTTCTTGGTTGTTTATGCTTTGTGGAATGCCATTGCCTTTTTTTAAAAAATAAATTTTATTGTACATATATAAGGTACACAACATGGTATTATAAAACACACATATAATAAAATGGATACTATTGTGAAACAAACTAACATATTCATAATTGCATGTAGTTATCCATTTTTCCCCTGTGGAAAGAATAGTTATAATCCACTTATTTAGGGAAAGTCCCCAATACAATACACTATTATTAACTATAATCTTCATGTTGCACATTAGGTCTTTCAATTTTATTACCTTAAAAATTTGCTACTTTGTATCCTTTGATCTACATCTCTCCATTCCTCCCTGCCAACCCTGTTAATTGCTGTTTATTCATTATCTCTCTATAATTGACAGGTTTTTTTTAGATTCCTCATAAGTGAGATCAAGCAATATTTTTCATTCTGTGTCTGGCTTACCTAACATAGCGTAATGACCTCCAAGACCATCCATAGTATGGCAAATGACAGGATCTCCTCCTTTTTGAAGGCTGAATAATATTTCATTGTATAAATTTATATTCCACAGTTTCTTTATCCATTTGTCCATTGATGGACACCTAGGTTGCTTCCATGTCTTAGCTTTTGTGAATAATGCTGCAAAATTACAACAAACATGAGAGTGCAAATATCTTTCAGAGGTGGTGATTTCATTTGCTTCATGTTTATATGCAGAAGAGGAATTACTGGGCTATATGATAGTTGTATTTTCAATTTTTTTTAGGTACCTCCACATTGTTTTCCATAAGGGCTATACCAGTTTGCATTCTCACCAACAGTGCCCAATGGCTTCTTTTTCTCCATACCCTCAGCAACACTTGTTATCTTTTTTTTTTTTTTTGATAACTATCCTACAAGTTGTGAAATGGTATCTTATATTGGTTTTGACTTGTATTTCCCTGATAATCAGTGATGTTGAGCATGTTTTGGTGGTAATTGTTATTCACTTTTATGTCATCTTTGGAGAAATGTCTATTCCAATCATTTGCCCATTTTTATGTAATTTGATTAATTAATTAGTTCACTCATTTGAGACAGGGTCTCACTCTATCACCCAGGCTGGAGTGCAGTGCCACAATCCCAGCTCACTGCAGCTCCGGCCTCCAGGCTCAAGTGATCCTTCAGCCTCAGCCTCCTAAGTAGCTGGGACACAGGTACATACCACGACATCCAGCGAATTTTACTTTTTTTTTAATATAAATACGAGGTTTCACTGTGTTGCCCAAGCTGGTCTTGAACTTCTGGGCTCATGTGATTCTCACAGGCCAGCCTCTCAAAGTGCTAAGATTACAGGCATGAGTGACTGTGCCTGGCCATTTATCCATTTTTAAATTGGGTTATATATATTTTTTGCTGCTGAGTTGTATGAGTTCTTTAAGAATCTTGTATATTAGCTTCTTGTAGCTATATGGTTTGCAAATATTCTTCCCAATCTGTAGGCTTCCTTTTCATTCGGGTGAATGTTTCAATTGTCATGGAGAAGCTTTTTAGTTTGATGTAGTCCATTTATTTATTTATTGCTTTAATAGCCTCAGCTTTTGGTGTGATAGCCAAGAATAATTGTCAAGGTTAATGTCAGGAAACTTTCCTCCTGTTTTCTTTTAGTTTTATGGTTTCAGGTCTTACATTTAGGTATTTTATTTATTTTCAGTTGACTTTTGTGTGCTGTAGAGTAGGATCCAATTTTATCTTTTGCATATGAAAATGTGGTTTTCCTGATTATAGTTTTCCCAGCACTATATATTAAACAGACTATCTTTTTCCCAATGTGCCTTTTTGGTATTATGTTGAAAATTAGTTGACCATGTGTGTTTTGATTTATTCTTGGGTCCTCTTCCTCTGGTGTTTGGTTTTTGCCAGTATCATACTATTTTGATTACCATAGCTTTGTAATATAATTTTAAATCAGAAATTGTGATGTCTTCAAATATTTTTTTCAGAATCATTTGTCTATTTAGAGTCTTTTGTGATTCCATACAACTATTTTAATTTTTAAAAATGTCTCTGTGTAAAAATGCCATTGAGATTTGTATAGATATTTGCATTGAACCTATATATTTATTTGGGTATTATGAACATTTAAAAAATATTAATTCTTATGATCCATGAACATGGAAAATTTGTCTATATGTCTGCGTCCTCTTCAGTATCTTACATCAAAGTTTTACTGTTTCCAGTGTACGGATCTTTTGCCTTTATTAAATTTATAATTTAATTTATCCCTAAGTATTAAATTTATCCCTAAGTGTTTTTAGTGATATTGTAAACAAGATTTTTTTTTGATTACTTTTTAAGCTAAGTCATTGTGTATAGAGAGCCACTGTGTATGGAAATGCCATGAATTTTTTAATATTGATTTTTATATCTTGAAACTACTGAATTTATTTATATACCAGAGTTTTGGTGGAGACTTTAGAGTTTTCTACATATAGGATCTTATTATCTGCAAATAGAGATAATTTTACTACTTCCTTTCTGATTTAAATATATTTTATTTCCTTTTCTTACATAATTGCCTTTGATAGTATTTCCAGTACTATGTTGAATACAAGTGGCAAGAGGGGCATCCTTGTCCTTTGTGCCAGATCTTAGTGAAAGAGCTTTCATCTTCTCATTGATTATAATGTTTGCTGTGGATTTTCCATAAATGTTGTTTATTATGTTGAGGAACTGTTCTTCTATATCAAGAAAAGATGCGCATCTTTGAAAAATATATTTTCTGCATCAATTTATAAGATCTTGTCATTTTTGTCTTTTAGCCTGTTAGTGTGATGTATCATATTAATTGATTTTCATGTTAAGCCAGCCTTGCTTGCCTGGACTAAATCTCACTTGTTCACGTTGGAAAATCTCTTGATGTTTTGTTGAATTCTATTTGCTAATATTTTATTGAGGATTTTTGCATCAGTATTCAAAAATTTCAAAAGGCTCTTAGTGTTATTGAATTTTTCTATCCTTTTTCAATTTTCTATTATTTATGTTCTGATCTTTATTATTTTATTCCTTCTGCTAGTTCCTTGCAGAGTATTGTCAGACTATTTATTTGGAATCTTCTTTTTTAATGTAGAGATTTATTGCCATAAACTTTCCTCTAAAAGCTGTTTTTGTTGCATCCCACAGGTTTTGGTACTTTGTGTTTTCATTGTTGTTTGTCTCAAGATATTTTTAAATTAGTTTTTGATTTCTTCTTTGACCCACTGGTTATTCAGAGGTATGTTGTTTAATCTCTGTGTATTTGTAAATTTTCCAAAATTCTTCTTGCTATTGATTCTTAGTTTTATATAATTGTAGTTGGAAAAATACTTGATATAATTTTAATCTTCTTAAATTTAAGACTTGTTTTGTGGCCTGTCATGTGGTCTATCCTAGAAAATGTTCCATGTGCTGTTGAGAAGAATATGTAAGTGTATTTTAGCAAATGTGTATTCATAAGGCTAAAGTGAGCAGGCAGCATTTATAGTAGGATTTTGGTTTTCTAATCCATTCAGCCACTCTATGTCTTTTGATTGGAAAACTTATTTAAAGTAATTATTGATAGGTAAGAAGTTACTTCTGCCATTTTGTTGTTTTCTGATTGCTTTGTAGATCTTTTTCTTTTCTTCCTCCCATGTTTCTGCTGAAAAGTTCACTAATAGTCTAATGGTGATTCTTTTATATGTGACATGATACTTTCCTTTAAAATTGTTTCTTTGTCTTTGATTTTGATAGATTGATTATAGTGTGCCTTGGAGAGGATATTTTTGGGTTGAATGTTTTTTGGAGACTATTGAGCCTGATATATCTGGATGTTTATATCTCTTTTAAGACGGGAGGTTTTCAGCGAGTATTTTATTATACAAGCTTTCTGTCTCTATATTTATCTCTTCTTCTTCTATAATGCACATAATGCAAATATTTGTTCACTTAGTGGTGTATCATAAATTCCATGGGCTGTCTTCACTCCTTTTTAATACATTTTTCTCTTCCTCTCACTAGGTAATTTCAAAAGATCTAACTTCAAGTTCAAAAATTTACTCCTCTGTTTGATGGAATCTGCTGTTGGAGCTCTCTATTGTATTTTTTATTTTTTCATTGACTTCTTCAGCTCTAAGTTTTCCATTTGGTTCTTTTTAATGATATCTACCCATTTTATTGAATTTCTCATTCAACAAAATACTTGAATTATTTTCCAGGAAGTATGAATTATTTTCCTGGTTTTGTTGAATTATCTATCTGTATCCTCTTGTGGCCTGTCAAGTTTTAAGCTCATTATTTTAATCTCTCCTCAGGCAATTAGCAAATATTTATTTTTTAAAAATTAGTTACTGTAGAATGACTGTGTTTCCCTGGTGTTGTCGTTTTTCTTGCTTTTTAATGTTTCTTGTGTTGATATCTGTGTATCCGGTAAAATGAGTCACCTCCTACAAACTTTGCACAGTGGTTTTCATAGAAAAACACTTTCATCTACAGAAGGGTACCAGTGTACCAGTTGCAAAGGTGAGTTGGCTCTGGTTCTGAGTAAATGAAGTAGTATAGCCTCTGTGAAGATTTCTTTCTGCAATCAACACCAGCAACGACTCTACGTGTCTCAGTGGCCTAGGTTATAGGAACTTGTGGCAGTGGCAGCATATAGATTGTTAGGGGCTTTAGAGTACTTCTGTTTCATTTTCCTCACAATTGGGAGTCTTGGCTGTCTGGGGGCATCTTTGTTGATGTCAGATTTGGCATAACTCACATCTACAGTAGTGCTGCATTGCAGGGTGCTGTGGATCCAGGGTCTTGGGCTCAGAATTTCATGAACCTATTATGGTACCTGAGTGCATGTCCACTCTTTGGGGTAGAGTTGCTTGCAAATTTCCCACAATGCTGAGGTTTGTGACTCTGAGGCCTGGTTTGTAATAGTGACTCTGACCCTGAGAAGTAGGGCACAGTACTAGCCCAATTCCAGGGAAGAAGAGATTAACTGGAGATTTGGACCAAGGAAACAGGATAGAGCTGCAATGGAATATTATGCAGCCATAAAAAAGAACAAATATATGGACTTCACAGCAACATGGATGGATTTGGAGTTGATCATACTCAGTGATCTATCACAGAAACAAAGAACAGATTACCATATGTTCTCACTCATAAGCAGACCTAAACAATTATAATACCATAAGAAAGCATTTGGCAGTAATGGGAAACTGTCAGGGAAGGGGGGTGGGATTGGCGGTTGAGGGAAACTGCTAGAGGAGGGTGGAATATAATCAATGTTTGTATACCTAACCCTGAATTGTACCCCACATCTTTATAATTTAAAAAAAAAGAAAAGAAATCAGAGCCAGAACAAGGTGGAATGGTGACTCAGGCCCCTAGGAGTAAGGTATCACATAGTGGTGATTCTGGACTCTGTGGTGATGAGACACAGAAGTATCTTAGAGTCTGTGAAGCCATATGCAGCAGCAGCAAAGACCTCTCAATGGCAGCGCACAGCTGTTGCTTAGACCCTGAGAGGCAGGAAACAGTGCAATGATGACTCCATTCTCTGGGGAGTGGATTTTTAAGCAGCTCAGATTCTAGATTAGTTTGGTTCTGGGGAAGGAGGGTTTTATAGCTGTTTGGTCTGTAGGATGGAGTTCCAGCTCAATCATTGTTTCTCTGTAATGCAGGATACTATGTCAGCTCAGCTCAGGAAGGAGCAGCCACAAGGCACCATGACCAAGGCACTATGTCCCTGGGAGGCAATGCACTTATTCAGTACAAAGCATAGGTGCCACTTCATCTTAAACCCTGAGGGGCAAGGTACAGTAGTGACTGGAAGGAGTAGATGAAGTAATAGCTGAGCCCCTGGGGTAGCATCTAGCAACAACTCAGCTTGAAGATGGCCATTAGGGCGAAGTAGTTCCATAGCAACAAAGCTTCAGAGATGAAAGGGTGCCATGGCTACTTGCCCCATGACAGAACACACTCCAGCAGTGGTTCCAGTTCCTACATGGTGCAGTACATTTGCTGTATGGCTCACAGAGGACCAGGGCACTGCATTCATTCCTTCTTTGGGGGGAATGCAGCTGTGTAGACTCTAGTCAACTCCCTTTGCTGGGCTTATCTCCTGTGAGGGCTGCAAAAGTTCCTGATGATGAGAACTATAGGTGTCCAAGGTGGCAATAGGGGCTGCTGGGATCCTTTTACTTTTTCTCCTAGCGCTTTGGGAGGCTGAGGTGGGAGGATCACTTGAGACCAGAAGTTCAAGAAAAAAAAAAAGGCATGGAAAAATTACACAAAATGTAAAATGACAAGGGCATTCACATTCCTCAATTTATTTTTATCTCAGTCGTCTTATCTTCAAAAGAAATGGAAAAATAATGTTCACCTCGAAAGTGAAGACAGGTTTATAGACTTCTTTCAACAGCTGAAGGATAAAGAAATAAAAAGAGAAAGTTTTGGCGTACTGTAACAAAAGAACTTGCTTCTTGAAAAAGTTGTTTGCTATGTCATGCAGGTACGTCACTTCATTCTCTCTCACGTGAAACTAGGAGTAAAAATCCTAGAAGTTTTTATTATTCTCTCCTCATAGAAGAGTGCATTATATACCAATTAAAAATAAACTATGTAACTGATGTGTGTTTATTTCCATGTCCTTAAAATCCCCATATTTCAAACTAATCTCTTCTTGTGTGTTTGATAATTTTCATGCTAATAACAAGATGTCTATGGTATATAGTAGCCTGTAAATTATAACTCTATTTAGAAGTCCCTGCTTCCAAGCCTTAAGGGCAATTAAAGACTTATTTTTCATTGTTGTTTTTTTCCTACATAATACTTTTCAATATTAGTTGTCTATCCTTTTGCTATAATCAAATTTAATAACAGCAAAAGTTTACCTGTGACTTTGTGTTCTCATTTGATATCTTATTCTTTATGTTGCTAAGCAGCAGTAGAGTTAAAGCCTGAAATTTTACATGTTTTTATTGATACAAAAGGAAAAAACATAAACTGATAGAACTCTGAAGTGGTAGATAAAATTCATGTAAATATAATAACTTGGCAAAAAAAGTCTTTTTCTTTAATGACAGATGCTAGAACACTCATAATTACCATTTATGTTTAAAAACATATTCAATAATGGCTAAAAGTAGTAGATAAATATTAATGAATCACTTCTATGACCTGTTACCTTAGTTAGTTCACTGTTTCAATAAGGCACTAATGAAGCCAAGATCATGGGCATGTTAGTAATAACTGGGTGTGGAGTGTTAATGACTACAAAGCATTTTTATAAGTGTTAACCCATTTGTCCCTCACAATACTGTTTTAAGGTCCTTAAGAAAAAGATGACTATTATTGTTCTACAAATAAAAAAACAGGTGCAAAATGTTAAGTGACTCATCTAAGGTCACATAATAAATGGAGGTAAAAACTTGGCTCTAAGTTTTCTGACACCGGTGTTCTTTCCACTCAATAACACTGCTTCAAATTGAATTTGTTTATTGTTTTTGTAAACAATAAAATGACTATGATATTAATTACCTTGTTAATTACACCTGCCTTTTTGAAGAACCTGACTTCTGAGTTGAGATCATGAAAGACTCTCTTCCAACTTGCAAATAAATTACAGGCAGATTCATACACAAAGGCCCTAATTAAGAGCAACTTAAAATAATAAGGACAGGGATCAAATGCATATGCTAAACATCGGCAGACATTTCTACCAACTTTAACCTTGTGGCAAATGAATTGAAGAAGCATTATCTGTGCCCTGCATACAATCTACACAACGGCTCACTGAACTAAAATGACAAAGTTGGAAATGAAATGGAGAGGCAGAGGCTTTGACTCATTTGTACTGCTTGTTTTTTAAACGCCATATATTCCGTTAATCAGAAAACTGAGCAGTCACCCCTTAACCGTTTTTGAGATGGCTGTGATCTTGTTTCTCCCTTCCCAATGGCCCTCATCTAACATGGGGCTAATTGCATAACAAGGCATTGAGAATGGCATTGGCATCCAGGGAGAATGACCTTTCAGGTAAAGCTATATAAATAGAGGCAGATATAGGAAGGGCCCTGGAAACGGAGCTTGCTAGGGGGTGTAATTTGTCATGGACTGCACCTGATTAAACAACTGAAGGCTGCCTTAGGATATATGTGATTTCTCTTATGGAAGAGAACTGAGAAGAGAAATATTCCATTTCAGTGCCAGATGAAGGTTTTGGAGGTATCAGAAATTGAGCTGGGGCTGTGCACAAATGAGGAGATGTTTTTACCAATATACAAGTGACACTGCAGATGGCCAAGGGCAATCAGTGTTAGCAATGTGTCTGCAAATCCTAGGCCTAGTTAGATTTCACTTCAAACCAGAATGAAAAAACTGAGAAGTAAGGTAAGAACAGGATGAAACTTAAAACACACACACCTTGAAGAAATTTTTTAAAGTTGTAATAACAAGATAAAAATCTTCAATGTAGTCAATGTAGAACAGAATCGCTACCAAACAAGTAAAGTCAGTGATGTCAGCAAAACTGAAAAATTTCTCCCAGAAAAAGAGGGGAAGTGATAGAAATGACAAGTGTGATAACAGATACGAAGACGACAGAGAAGAGATCAAACATATTGACAATAATATGTTCTAAAAGGAAAGCAAAGGAAGTAAAAGAGAAGGTAATCAAAGAAGAATATAATAGAAGTATACTTTTCTAAACAGAAAATATCATAACTTACAGTGTCCCAGGGAAAATTAATAAAATATTTTGGCTTACATGTGTAAAGAGAAGGCAACTCTGTTGAATACTAAATTCCAGTAGAGAATAAAACCATATCTATAGAGATCAGTGATAAAAGATTGGGAACACAGAACACCAAATCAAGTTCAAATGTTATTCACGTGTGATAGCAACAGAAAACACTCTCATAGACGCTAAAGCTCCAGACACCCATGCCCCTCTTAAAGATGAAAGAAACAACAACAACAAAAACCTCAGACACATACTCCACCTAACTGGGAGTTTAATAATCACCAAGACATTTGAAATGGGGCTGTAGCTGGGCACGGTGGCTCAGCCTGTCCTCCCAGCACTTTGGGAGGCTGAGGTGAGTGGATTGCCTGAACCTGTGGGTTTGAGACCAGCCTGGGCAACTTGGCAAAACCTCATCTCTACAATAAATGAAGAAATTAGCAGGGTGTGATAGCACACACCTGTAGTTCTGGCTACTTGGAAGGCTGACGCAGAAGGTTCGCCAGAGCACAGCAGGTTGACTCTGGGTGACGGTGAGTATGCCACTGCACTCCAGCCTGGGCTACAGAGTGAGACTCCAACTCAAAAAAAAAAAAATGGGGGGCTGTACTTGTAATTTGGTTAGAGTTGAGTGATGAAATATGCTACAGATATGCAGTCAAAGGTTTTTTAAGAGTATGTTCAGAAAATTTTCAAACTTCAAGCGAAAACTTTAAAATAGTACTACAGTTAAAACT
>CAUYQG010201155.1:0-20187 GCA_963574415.1 Tarsius wallacei | reverse complement strand
GGAGGTTCTGCTGCATACTCACGCCTCCACTGTCGTACTTCCACAAGGTTCTCATACTTCAAAATACCAATTCAAAACGGTATTTGCGCTCCTCGAACGACAACCCTGCTTCCACCGTTTCCTTTGACTGTCCTGCCTGTCGCATGGTGATGCTAGCATTCATTAGATTAATGTCATCTTTCGAGCGAACATCCTAACACACACTGTTATCGTAATTCAATTCAACTTTGAAAAGTAATACATAGATAACATCTCTTAAAATGTGTATACAGGTTTTTGGCATCCCCAGTACGTAGTTTCACTCTATTATTAACCACAATCCAAGGCACAGATCTATCATGACTTTTGCTTTTGTTTACAACACATTGAGACTTGTTAATTTTTATTTTTACATTTAAGGTATAGGGCATCATGACAACTTTTTGCTTTAGAAAACACGTGTCACTGTATTATAATAAAGGAACAAAGCCATTAGCTTGTATAAGTAAACTATAGCTGCAAAGACATATGATTTTCATCCTTCTTCCCTCCCCAACTGGATAATATTCATTCTTTTAAAAATAAGATATGATACTTCCAATGGATAGGAGCCCTCACTTAAACTGCTAATGTTTCATTATCATTTCATTCAGGCAGCCTGCTGGTCCCTTTTCCGGGTAAGGCACAGCCTCCTTCTTTTTTTAGATTAGAAAAAAAAGTTTACTTAGAAAGTACATTAGCGAGAGAGAGAAAGAGATTCACCTCCCCGAGGTAGGGAAGGGGGGGCCAAAGCCAGGAAACATGGCGACAGCTATAGCTCAAAGAGCACACGACCACACCAGAGCCTAGTAAGGCAATGGCCTTTTTTTTTTATATTAGAAAAAAAAATTTATTTAGAAAGTAAATTAGAGCGAGAGAAAGAGGCCTTCTTAATTTTTATAAACTTTTAACTTCAGTAGATACTAACCACTTGGGCACAGTACAAACATAGTCTTTCAACAGAAAAATTTAGCCTTTTCTCAAAATGCTGCTGAGATTTAAGGAGGAATGACTGTTTCAAATGAAGAACTTCACTGACTCAACTAAAACAGACACTGTTCTTTTGATCTTTCACCTCGAAGTTACCAAAACAGCAGTCTCCCAACGGGACTAAACTAGCATTTAAAGTGGATTAAATTATTTTGGACTTTGAAAGCTTTTGCTCTTTTTGCTTATACCCTCAGGTGTGGAGAAGAGATGGCAGAGTACCACATGTATAATCTACAGTTCTCCTATTAACCCAGTATTGGACTAGTCAGCAGTGCCAGTATCCAGACACAGAGCCAGATATTAGAGCCAATGTGTGAGTTTCCAAAGTTGTCTGATGAAAGGAGAGTCCTGGTTCATTAAACAAGTGCCCCTCCCACAAAGGACTAAATAATGCGATGACATAAGAAAAAGGCCAAGTACACAGGAACTCAGAATGTTACATAAATATTGGGCCTGGAGCATCGCCAACAGTATACCATAGAAATCACTCAAAATATACTGTTGGCTTGACAGTTTTGTAATTCTCATTCCTCTAATAATGCTGAATTTAAAAATTTTTGTGGAGTTATGTTTAAGATTTGGAAATTTTCATGATTTATACTTAAAAATTAATGTAAGACGAACACCTTAGAAACTACAAACTTAAAACAAATTTCAAAATAGTGTCATGCCTAAAAGAAACAACATTTTAATCAATTCACAGACACACTCCACGTTACCATATGGTCTCCAGAATCCCGCTTAATGTGAAAAATAAAAAGTGTAATGAATCTGTAGTATTATATACCCAATATTGAGGAAAACCAAAGACTGCTGCTGTCAGTCGGTGAGAACAGGGCCTAGCACTTGGTGGAAAGCTGGATTTCTCACCAAGTGGCTGTGGACAAATCACTTTAAACTTTTTGTGTTTCAGTTTCTCATGTAAAAAAACAAGAGAAATGAATGAAAAGATTGCTTCCCATTTTAAATCCTCTGATCCTAGGAACTAAGACCACAAACAACCATACACACATAATTACCCAGGCCACATAATAAAACAATGTTTATGGTAAAGGAAAAAATTCCCTTTTGCTATATACTAATATACATAGTAAAGAAAGACACAATGAATAAGAATAGGTCACCTAGCCTCTTCACCTTGGGCAAGTACGGATATATTACCATTCATTTATGTAATTATGAGAATGCAATACAACTTGAGATTATTAACAGTACTTTAAAAATATGCTGCAAGACCAAACTATTATCCAATAAAGATTCTACAACTTAAGATTACTACCAGTACTTAAAAAATGCTACAAGACCAGACAATATTATCCAATGATGTTCACATAGTGGACATTGTGTCTTTCTCACAATGTGGCTCTAGTTCTGCTGTTAGAGTTATTCAACAGTTTAACCCTTTGCACTCAGATGTCCCCTCTGAAGGGACATCGTAAATCTAGCAAACCACTCAGACGTCCTCTCTCAGGGGACATAATGAGATTGGTGGTGACTACACAGGACAAACTTATGCCAGTGTAAATTTTTCTAAAATGTTTGTTTCTTTAAAGTTTCCCAGTCAAATTTCACAAAAAAGCAAATAAAGAGACAGAATAAATACTGAGACATTATGCACAAAAAAAAAAAAAAAAAAAAAGTCAGCTGGCATTAACATAGAAAGAGAATGTGTGAAGTGCTTTCACAGTGGCGCACAGACCGGACAAGAAATTACATATTAATGTGGAAGAAAATGAGATGGTGAAATAACATCCAAGTAGAAGACTCAAGCAAATTACTATTGTACAACATGTATCAATGAACTTGCAATGCACACCAGTGACATGTTAGAAAAATAAAAGACATAACATTTTGATTTTTTTGCCACAAGTTCCTCAATGTCCAAACTTTCATCATAAGCTAAGTATCATTACAATAAAATAACTGGCTCCAATGTTATGCTATTTAATATGAAGTGATTCATTTTTACGATTCTGTAAAAAAGTGTGGTCAAGCAGGCGATCGGTGACCCATGGGATGCTTAAGTCCTTTTGCTTAGCATCAGAAGACAAAGCGGTTTTCCAAGACAGCATCAAGAAATTTACCTCAGTTGCCTAGCTGTTTCACTCCTATACCCTTTCCATAGTAAAGACACTAAAAAGTTTAAAATGTGGTTTAGGTAAACGCCCCAGCAAGTGTCAAATTACCGCTTCCGTGATACATAAAAGAAAACATGGTCTGTGATAGTCAGGAGGGTGGTGAAGGCAATAAGGATGGAAGACAGTACTGATAAATTTGAGGAAGAAAAACTCTGATTAAAAAAATGGTATGAGCAAAGGCTTTGCTCAGGCCTTTGCAGAAATGGCAAAGTCAGTAGCTGTTATTAGATTTTGTATAGAAAGCAAGGAAAAAAGACAAATGATAATAGCTAGCAGGAATAAAGCAATGAACGAAATACATTTCTTAAAACTTTGCCTTCATGAAGCTTACATTTGAGTGTGTGGGGGCTAGAGAGAAAAAGTAAATAAGCAAAACATGTAAGTCAGATGGTGGGAAGTATGCAGAAAAATAAAGCTGGGAAGGTTGGAGGTCAGTTTTATAATAAAGACCAATCACTGAACCCTTACTGATAAAGCAGCATTTAAATTCACCTTCTCAGCATTCTGTACAGCTATACTTAATCAGGGGCAAATTCTGGCAGTATTATTTCCTTACCTATCTACCGATAGCAAGTTAACACAAATCTTCATCAAATTGCAAAGTAAAGCTCATCAAAGAAAGCCAGCCAGTCAGCACTTTTTTTCTAATAATCACTAAACAAAAGGAAAGAATGCTATATATCTTCACCTTGTTCTTTTTCCTAAAATATTTTGATCTTTAGGAAGTATCCCAGTCCTTACAATCTTCAACATCTAGTTTAAGCTTATGCAAAATAAACCCAACTGCCCCACAACCTAGTTAACTTTTTAATCTCCTAAATCTATGACAAATTTCGTCCGTTAGGATAATATTCAGAGAATGAATTATGAATTTTGACTCCGAAGGAGAAAGAATGCATTTATAACTAATGGAACGCATGCTATGACTTTTTAAAAACAGAAGTGACCTAAATAAGAAAAAAAAGATCAGCCGGGCGTGGTAGCACATGCCTGTAATTCCAGCTACTCAGAAGGCTGAGGCGGAAGGATCACCGGAGCCCAGCAGGTCCAGGCTGCAGTGGCCGGGAGCAGCCACTGCACTCCAGTCTGGGTGACAGAGTGAGACTCCAACTTAAAAAAAAAAAAAAAAAAGAAAGAAAGAAAAAGAAACTTTCTCTGCACACTAGGAAGTGAGCAAGTCCTAAACTCTGACCAACCCAAATTTCCAGGGGTTTAAGGATATCACATAAAATCTCCAGGGTAACCGTAGCAAAGGCATGATTTTAAAACTAAATGACTATCTTGTTTGTCACAGTCAGATGTGTTACCAAAAGTACTCTGAAGTACACCTAGAAACACTTATGTGACATACCATCGTTTCCACAAACTTATTTGGTGCCTGTATCCAGTTTGCAGGATAGCTGTGTGAAAGCCTTGCTAACACAGTCTTATACCTTTGATGTCTTGATTTTCTCAAGTATTATGATTAATTTACTACAGGAGTTGGCAAAATGTTCAGGTGCCACACAAGACTTTAACCTTTCCAAAAATCAGTAACTATGCTGCACTGCCTATTTTTCTCTACTTTTTTTTCCAGTCTATTTTTTGGTTGTTAACCTTGAAATACTTACCATTTATCTTTAGCATATGTCCATTCTAGCAGAACTGAGATTTATGCAATCGATACTGGAAATTGAGCAATGCTCCAAGTCTCTGATGCTAAAAACAGTCTACTGGTATTAAATACAGCACACCTCCACTGAAGTCAGTCAGGAAAAAAGCACACTCAGAAGCGATATGCAGACACATGCAAGTACACACACCCCTCAACACGTACTGACCTCAACTGTATAAAATTTAGATTATGATTAGACTTATCCCGCCCTAACAAAGTGAGGCTATATACATTTTAGGGGAATTAGCCAGAATAGGCAATGTAATAAACTAAAATAAATTGATGTATTTATCAAGTTGAATCTTCTCTGTCCTCCTAGCAAAATCTTTCTCCCGTAAATGGAGGGCAAATCCTATTTCGGCCTCTAGTCTAGCTCTTTGTACTCGGAGACATCTTGCAGATCACCTACCAGCAACTCGACCACACTTTTTAATGAAATACTGAGAAACAAATCACTTCACATAAAACAGCACAGTGTTGGAACCAGTCATTCTACTGTAATGATATCTAGCCTATAATGGAATTTACTTATGACAAAAAAAAAAAATCAAAATATTATACCTTTTTTCCCCCAATGTGTAGTAAAGTGTGAAACAGTCGCCAACATGCATTGCAGGCTCCTTGACACATGTGCATGTCATTTGTTTGACATCTTCAACCTGGTATTTTCCTATTTGAGCAGACAATGCAGTCTTATTTTCGTCCTCCCACATTAATAATATGCAATTTCTTGTCTGCTTTGTGCGTCACTATGAAAGCACTTCACACACTCTCTGTTAATGACAGCTGATATTTTAAAAAATGTATATCTCAGTATATATTCCACCTCTTTATTTGCTTTTTCATACAATTTGAATAGAATATTTTAGGGAAACAAACATTCTAGAAAAATTTGCACTGGCTTAAGTTTGTCCTGTGTAGTCACCAGCAATCCCTTTATGTCCCCTGAGAGAGAACAGCTGAGTGGTTTTGCTAGATTTACAATGTCCTTTCAGAGGGAACATCCGAGTACAAAGGGTTAGACATTAGAAGGCAAGAAAGGCAGTATATGAAGTTAACTCTGTGATTCAAATTACTTATAAAACAAAGTATAAGAAACTGTAAAAATCTGTTTATAAGCTTTCATAAATTCTTTGTATTATAATAAACACCAAAATAACCCAAGCACCACCACCACAAAAGGTGTTGTTTGGCAAAAAAGGAATATTTTCCATATTTTCTAAGAAAATAAATTCCCTGATATATTTATTAGGTTTAACTCAGAGACACTTTTTAAGTTCAATATTTATATTTTGTAATTTATTGTAGTTCTGGAATTACCAGGAAGTTTGAATACTATCTTTTGAAACATGCCTATAATCCCAGCACTTTGGGAGGTGGAGGCGAGAGGACTGCCTGAGCCCAGGAGTTAGACACCAGCCTGGGCAACTTGACGAGACCATGTCTCTACAATAAAAAAATTAGCCCTGTGTGGTAGCAGTCGCCTGTGATTCTAGCTACTTGGAAGGCTGAGGTGGAAGGATCATCTGAGCCCAGCAGGTCGAGGCTGCAGTGGCCACGAGCATGTCACGGCACTCCAGCCTGGACTACAAAGTGAGATTCTGACTAACAAAAAAAGTAGTATACCTATGATAAAGATGCTGTCCTTAAAGCATTTAACAGAAGTGAATTACAAAAGTGTCATTTGAAGCATAGAAACACACTGCACAGTCGTCCCAAAATATGTAACTAGGTGTACAGTATCTTCCAACAACAAAGCTTCAGTGCTTTCTCAAATGAAATTTTTTGTTTTCTTCTGTTCAAAGTATTGGCAAAGCTTACTTGCCTTCTTTCCCATCAAGTAAGACTACACGCTGAAACAAGACTTCATGTAGCTGGTCACCAAGAGACACTGTTGCTATGCAAAGCAGCAAAGATCACAATGCTTTATTTTAGATGGTAACATTTTTATCCTATTCCCCTTTTGTTCCAAACACCCACCTAATAATACTATGTTCACAGCTTTTTACACTTTGAGGCTTTCAAAGAAGTGATCTTACAAAAACCACTCTCTATGAAGTGTTATTAAACGAATTTTTGGAGCTGATTTTATTTTTTAAGAAAAACAAGGAGTATATACCTCATACACAGAATTACTTTTATAAACGTATTCTTTTTTTTTTTTTTTTATTGACTAAAGAGTAAGGCTGTCTCTACATTTTAAGTTCTGCTTCATACACGAGTTCAATGCTGAAACTGCACGGACCCAACAATTACCATGCCCTGAAGTTAAATGTGGATAGCCTACTATTACATTTACTTAACAAATCTAAGTGACTATGTGATAATCACTATATCCAAATGGGAAGTGAATATCCCAGTGATTTTCTTTAATACATTTATGAGGTAACATTTGTTATTTTGAACTAAATTTTGAAATGATAAACTTGGTAAATTATTTACAAATTAGACATCGAAGAGCAAAAATTCAGTTTCCCTAAAGTGAGGCAGCAAATGTTATGGTAGGAATAATAAGTCGGTATTCTTGTTTCAGTCGACTTCACTGACAGAAAACTAGAGATGTTCAGAGATAGGTAAAGACATTCACAAGACTTCAGGGCTATACCACAAAACCACCAGTATTACAAAAACTGTCTATCTGGCAATGGGATGACAAGGACCATTATGCAATATGCTAATCACTTTAATTATATTTTGCTTACCTGTCAACCCGCAAAGGAAAAAAGCCCAAGAACTCAATGGTACCAAGAATATACTGAACTATATTTAAAAACTGGCCACGGCTAATCTACAAAAGATCAATAACATGCAGACAACAGCACAGACTCTATGTACAGGGGTTTTTGTTTGTTTGTTTCTGTTACATTTGGGTTCACTCTTGGTGTTACACATTCCGTGGGTTTGGATTACACATGTATCCACCATTACAGTATCATACAGAGTATTTTCCTTTAAGTTCCTTTTGATAGAAGACTTGTTTCAAGTTCGGATATCTTCATCTTTAGTCCTGAATGAATCAACATCAAGTCCAACCTTTCAGATAGGTGTACTATTTTTTAACAAGCTGGCAGTGATTCTGATAAGGTCTTTGATCACCACAATCTCATGCTACTTCTCATGTTTCAGAAGTTTGAAGTCCTATATTAGTAAAGCAGCAGAGTTAACAAAAACTCAAAAGTAGAAGACCTTCCTTTTAAGCTATGGAAAATGAATCTAATTTCCTCAGGAAAAAAAAAAAATCTGTAATTTCGGTAAGTTTTAACTGACCAAAACATATATATCCACTTCCTTTAATCTGCACAACTCTACAGGGGAATTGTTTCTAATCCTTCCTTTCAAGTTTGTGACCCTCTAATAGTGAATCATTCATTAAACAAATATTCTGTGCATATTATACAACAGGTGTTGCGGCTGAAAACTATGAGAACTATAGTAAAAAATAAACAAGAGCCTTTTTCTCAAGAGTTTACAGCCTAAGGAGGTTAAAATATACATTATACGCAAAAGAGCTCAAAAAGTATAAGCTCATCATTATAACCAGTTTAACTATAAGTCCCTAGAAACAAGTATTTATAAACAGTAATTTAAAACCATAAACTTTTATTTGGAAATGATAAAAATACAGTGAATTATGGAAAAAAAGTAAAGCATAAGTTTGCTATTTATGGCAATCTGATACAGATCTGATTAATAACATGACGAAATCAACATTTTTTCATGACCTTGGCTAAAATATTTCTTCCAAGTGAACTATTCATAAACTCAAACTCAATTGGTTAGAAACAAAAATTTTAGTAACCATAAAAAAAAGCAAAAGCCTTGAAAACTTTCTTCACAAAAAGAGAAAACTACAACAGAGGGATGAAGCTCTTCCTGTGGAGAGCTACACAAACACACACACACCTGACGTTCTCCACACTCAGCTCAACTCAGTTTGTAAAAAATGAAGGAAACTCCCTTCGTGGGTGTTTGTAAGTGTGAATTTCCCAGATACGGTGGAGTTTGTGAGTAATATACTACACTCATAGTCATAGTAAATTTTCTCATAATACACTCTCGAAACATAGTACAAGTGGGAGTCTGTCCAAGGGTTTGGCCTTCATGGATTCAACCAACTGAAGAGTAAAGACATTTTGAGGAAAAAAATCCCCCAAAGTGAAAGCAAAACTTGTATTTGTTGCATATCAAGTACCACACTGAATCCACATGAAGGAAGTGATGTGTAGGCACTGTATCTGGTATTTTAAGTAGTCTAGAGATGATTCAAAGCATACAGGAGCCAGGTGCAGTGGCTCAGGCCTATAATCCCAGCACTTTGGGAGGCCGAGGCAGGAAGATTGCTTAGGCCAGGAGTTGGAGACCAGTATGGGTAACATAGTAAAACCTAATCTCCACATTAAAAAAAAAAAAAAAAAATTAACCATGCGTGGTAACGCATGCCTGTAGTCCCAGTTACTCGAGCAGCTGAGACAGGAAGATCACTTGAGCCTAGGAGTCTAGGGCTGTAATGAGCCGTGATCACGCCACTGCACTCCAGCCTGGGTGACTGAGTAAGACCTCAACTCAAAAAAAAGAAAGTATACAGAAGGATGTGTGTGTAGGTTATGTGCAAACACAATGCCATTTTACATAAGAGACTCGAGCATCTGTGGATTTTGGCATCTGCACAGGGTCCTGGGACAGATCCAAAGGACAACTGCAGCTCAAATTAAAATGTATTGCCATTTCTTATTTTTATCTTTGCTTCTTCAGTCACTCCAAACTAAGGGACATGGACATCAAGAGAAGACCAGAGAGAGTTAGATTAAACTCCAAATATGCCTTAGTGGTTTTACTTTTCATTAAATAATGATACCTGTTTGCTGGGCATGGTAGCTCACACCTGTAATCCCAGCACTTTAGGAGGCAGATGTGAGAGGACTGTCTGAGCCCAGGGGTTCAAGAGGAGCATGGACAACTTGGCGAGACCTCATCTCTACAATAAATCAAAAAATTAGTCGGGTGTGGTAGCACACGCCTATAGTTTCAGCTACTTGGAAGGCTGAGGCAGAAGGATCGCCAGAACCCAGCAGGTTGGGGCTGTGGTAGGCATGAGTAGACATGAGCGTGCCACAGCACTCCAGCATGGGTGACAGAACGAGACTCAAAAAAAAAACATGGCCGGGCTCGGTGGCTCAGTCTGTAATCCCACGCTTTGGGAGGCCAAGGTGAGTGGATTGCCTGAGCCCGCGGGTTCAAGACCCACCTGGGCAACTTGGTGAGACCTCATCTCTACAATAAATCAAAAATTAGCCGGGCGCAGAAGCGCGTGCCTGTAGTTTCAGCTACTTGGAAGGCTGAGGCGGAAGAATCGCTGGAGCCCAGCAGGTCGAGGCTGCGGTGGCTGGGAGCGGCCACTGCACTCCAGCCTAGGCGACGGAGTGAGACTCCAACTCAACAACAACAACAACAACAACAATAAATAAATAAAAATAAAAAAAATAAAAAACAAACAAAACCAGAAAGAAAGAAATCCTGTGTTGTGTGCATGGGCATTCAGAGACATGTGAAAATGCCTATAATAACTAAACAAGAAGGCATGACATACTAAGCATGACACCAAGACACAAGCAGCGGCAGGAGAATTACATCAACTGGAAATTATCAGAACTAAAACCTTCTATGCCTCAAAGGACACCACCAAGAAGGTGAAAAGACAACACACAGGATGGGAGAAATCTCTGCGAATCACGCATCTGAGAGGGTCCCTGCATCTAGAATAACAAAGAACCACGACAACAAAAAGCCCAGAATAGAATGGGGAAAGGATCTGGGCAGAAAATTTCCCAGAGTTTATTGCATCAATATCACAATAGCAAAAACGTGGAACCAACCATGCTGCCCATCGAAAGTGGACTGGATAAAAAAATGTGGTACACAGACACGACAGAATATTACACAGCCATAAAGAAGGACAAAATTATGGACTTCACAGCCAAGTTGGATGGATTTAGAGTCTATCATACTCAGTGATCTATCATGGAAGCAAATAACTGAGTGCCACATGTTCTCACTCATAAGTAGACCCTGAACACTTGTCATAATACTTTTCTAAGAAAGGGACTGGCAGTCACATGAAACTGCCAGGGAATGGGGGAAGGAGGGAGGCACATATAACATCAATAAAGGTGCCCGATCTCAAACTAGGCGAAGTGGGGACCAAAGGGAGGTCCAAACTTTCCCTGTATGATGACCTCTTATCTACCTAATCTTGAATTGTACCCCACATCTTTAAAATAAGAAATTAAATTATTAATTATATTTTTAAAATGGCCAAATAGGTACAAGAAAAAAATGCTTGATATCATCAGTCATTAGGGAAATGCAAATCAAAACCACAAAAAGCTACCTCTTTGCACCCACTAGGAGGGCTATAATGAAAAAGACAAGTAAGTGTCAGTGAGAATGTAGAGAAATCAGAACCTTCATACACTGCTGGTGGGAATGTAAAAAAGTGCAGTCACTTTGAAAAACAGTCTGGCCACCCCCTCAAATGGTTTAACATATTAATAGTTTCCATATAACACAGTAATTCCATTCCTAGGTATACAAGTATACTCGAGAGAAATGAAAAAATATCCACATGAATGATCATGGCAGCACTATTCATAATGTCCATGAACTCATGAATGAATATAATGTTGCTTGTCCTTAAAATGGACTATTATTTGACAATAAAAATGAATACTGTTTTTATGTACAAGGATAAACTTTATCTCAGTGGACAGTATGTTGTATGATTCCACTTATATGTAAGGTTCAGAAGAGACACATTTACAGACAGAAAGTAGATCAGTAGTTGCCTAGAGATGGGGGGTGGGGAGATTAGGAGGTGATGGCTAAGAGATCTAGGGGTTTATTTTTTGAGTAATAAAAATGTGCTAAAACTGGCTGAGGTGATAGATGCATAACTTTGTGCACATGCTGAAAACCACTGAACTGTACACACCACATGGGTGGATTGCATGGTATATGAATTTTATACTTCAATATAGCTGTTTTAAAAAGAAATCTATGGCCAGGCGCGTAATCCCAGCACTTTGGGAGGACGAGGAGAGCAGACTGACTGAGCCCATGGGCTCGGGAACAGACTGGGCAACTTGGTGAGACCTCATCTCTACAATAAATAAAAAAAATTAGCCGGGGGTGGTAGTGCATGACTGTAGTTCCAGCTATTTGGAAGGCTGAGGCGGCAGGATCGTCAGAGCCCAGCAGGTCAACGCTGGGGTGGCTGTGAGCGTGCCACTGCACTCCAACCTGGGTGACAGAGTGAGACTCCAACTTCAAAAAACCCCACTACGATGTCCAATTTTTAACTGCACTATATATACAGTCATGTGTCACTCGATGGGGCTATGTTCTGAGAAATGTGTCAATAGGTGATTCTGTCACTGTGGGAACATCCTAGAGTAAATTTACACAAACCGAGACGGTGCAGTGTAGCTGCACTACACAACTAGCTGTAGTCTACTCTTCCTAAGCTGCAAAGCCACATGGCATGTTACTGTAACGAACACTGCAGACAACTGTAACACAATGGTAAGTACAGTATTTGTGTATCTAACATACTTAAACATAGAAAAGGTACAGTCAGAACACAGTATGAAAGATTGAAAAGGTCCACCTGTTCGGGACACTTGCCATGAAGGGAGCTTGCAAGCCTGGAAGTTGCTCTGGTGAGTCGGTGGGTGGTGGTGAATGAGTGTGAAGGCCTAGGACATGACCGTGCACTACTGCGGACTTTTTAAACACCATATACTGAGGCGGCACTCTTTTTTTTAAAAAAAATTCTTCAAAAGTAAACTAACCTTAGTTTACTGTCTTGTAAAATGGATTAACTTTTCAATTCTTTTTTCTTTTGAGTCAGAGTCTCACTCTGTCACCCAGACTTTGAGTTCTGTGGCACACTCACGGCCACTGCAGCCTCGACCTGCTGGGATCAGGCAATCCTTCTGCCTCAGCCTTACAAGTAGCTAGAACTACAGATGCACGCCACCATGACAGCTAATTTTTTTTATTTATTGTAGAGATAAGGTCTCTCCAAGTTGCCCAGGATGGTCTCGAACCCATGGGCTCAGGCAATCCTCACACCTCCCAAAGTGCTAGTAGGATTATAGGCGTGAGCTACCATGCCCGGCCTGACTTTTCAATTTTTTAAAACTTTTTGACTACTTTGTAATCAGCACTTAAACACAAACTTCTTTACCAAAATATTCTTTTTTCTTTAAACTTCTTGGTGAAAAACTAAGACAAAAACACACACAGGAACCCAAGCCTACACTTGGTCAGGATCCTCTGTCTTCACTCCACTTTTTGTCCCCCGGGAGGTCTTCTGGCACAGCAACACACCTGGAGCCACCTGGAGCGGCGTCTGACAAACTCTGGAACGCCTCCTGAAGGACCTGCCTGAGGCTTTTCTTGAATCCTAAGTTTGCTTACCCCAGCATCACCACAAACACAGCTCCGTTATAATCTACGGGACCACCACTGTCTGGTCTGCTACTCGCCAAAATGTCCTTATGCAGTGACTAACTGTGTACATGTATCTAAGACGAAGGAGGCGTGAGAGTCAGGAAATCTGCACTTCGGCCCAATTCATCGTCTCACTTCTGTCTACATCTTACCTCCTCTCAGATGAAACGTAAAGCTCTCTGCCTCACTCGGCTCCCTCACAACACAGACCTACAGCTAACCTAATCCTTTCCTCACCCGCCTAGACACACATCGAGTTCACCACGCTGTCATGTCTTCCCTTTTGTTGGTGCTTTCCCTTTCATCTCCACGGATGCAAGGTCTTCCGTAGCCAGTTTAAGGTCTGTTTTCCCCACAGAGCTTTTCCTTACCGAGCTCCTTGTATAGAGTTCAAGATAGCGAACTCTGCAGCCCTCCAAAACAGCGGAAACTGACACTCTGACACACATGCATCATTCTTACACCATTTCATCATCTCCACTATGCCTTTTGGGTAGCAGCCTCATACTTAGCCTCTACTGCTTAGAGCAACTAAAATGATCTTCATTTAACATCTAGATATCATTTTTATAAATACCTAACTGGATGAATCTTCTTAGGTGTATTTCACCAACAATAATGAAGTCAGTGGTCTATAAATGTTCACTGAGTAAATGATTAGATTGATAAACATAGTACATATGCCAAGATATTACTATTACTAGTCACAGCAAACAATAAAGCTGTTGTTGATACCTTTAAGAGTACAAATAGTTCAGAATAAACAATAATTTTCACTTCAGTGATGAAAACCAAGATATTTCTGAGTCTCCCACTGTCAACCACTTACACCAACGGGAATTAACAGCCCTCAAAAATAATGATTATTCAGCCCTGGCTAAATTAACAAACATTTTAGCTACATCAGACAAGACTGGGTATGTTCAGGGTGGTATGGCCACAGACCATTTTAGCTATGTTAATACTATCATATAATTACAGCCAGAAACTCACATGCAGATACCCAGCTCACTGGAAATACACTTGAAATTGATGAAAAAAATTTGTCTTTGGTTTGAGAAGACTCACTGATCTTTGGGAAAGACACTTTCTATCATCACTGGTGTAAGTCAACTTTCAGACTCACCCCTTACACCTAACAAGGTCACTACTCAGTTATTTTAACTTCCCATTTAACATTTCTTCTCCAACCAAATGTCATTCATTTTTTCTCCTTTCAGAAAAACTCACCATTCATCCCTCAGACTTCCTTCTTCCAAACTTTGAACTTTCTTAGAGATCCCACATTAACCCAAAAGGAGGACAAAAAACGATAGGTCCTTTTCACCTTTGTTCACACAGCTCACGTCACTTGTGAGAAGTTCTTTTACTTACCTTGCTTCAACCCAAAGAAAAAGCAACTTGGGCATTTATAAGTTTATCAAGGAGTACCGCTGGGGTTTTTCAGTTTTCGAGTCGGGTCTCATTCCGTCACCCAGGCTGGAGTGCCGTGGCACCATCATGGCTTACCATGGCCTTGACCTCCTAGGAGCCAGTGATTCTTCTGCCTCGGCTTTCCAAGTAACTGGGACCACAGGTGCGTACCATCAGGCCCAGCTAATTTTTTATTTTATATTTTTTGTAGAAATGAGGTCTTGCTATGTTGCTCAGGCTGGTCTCCAACTCCTGGGCTCAAGCAATCCTCCCACCTCGGCCTCCCAAAGTGCTGGGATCACAGTGGGAGCCACTGCACCTGGCCTACTGTTTTGTTTTGTTTTTTAAGAAGTTGAGATTTGTATACCTAGACTCAAGAAACAAAAACAATTAATATATAGTTTTAGATACTTTTTCACCACTGGAGATGTAGAATGCATATGTAAGATTACAGATACTTTTTCATCGCTGGAGATACTGCCTTCTTATCTGTTAGAATAAACATCAGAACATGATAGATAATCTTTTTTTCCCTTTTTGGTAGCCCAAAAAACAAGCAAAAATATGGGCAAGATATAATACAGACTGAGTATTCCTAATCTGAAAATCAAAAATTTGAAACTATTCTGAGTATTGACATGATGCTACAAATGGAAAATTCCACACCTGACCTTGACAGTTTGCAGCCCAGTCAAAACTTGGTTTCCTACCCACAATTATTCAAAATATTGTATAAAGTTTCATTCAGCCTACATGTATAACGCATACATGAAACATACATAAATTTCACACTTAGGCTTGAGTCCCATCCATAAGACAGTCAATTATGTGTATATATGCAATCATTCTGAATTCCAAAACACTCTGGTCCCAAGCATTTCTGATAAGGGACATCAACCTGCAAAACATATCTTCACAGGGACTTGTCTGGAGGAGTTTAAAAAAAAAGCAAAGCAAAGCAAAAAACAGGAGGTGAGACAAATGTGTGTGCATATATTAACGGGAGATATACATTCTGAACGAAAAGAAAAACTAATTAATGGCTGTTCTTACTCAGGTTTCGTTTCAAAAATCCACATCTACAGATAGGACAGTGCAGAGTAAGTTTGAAAACACTCTTTCTTCTCACAACTTCAGCAATCTGAACAGTGTTAGGCTTTTCTATAATAACCGATCTAGCACATATGTTAAACTGACAGAGGAATAACAAACAGCCACTTTACATGATCAGCTTGTTGCTTTAATTCAGAGATTTTCACCTCTACCCCAAGAACAATTCCTGATGATTCCAGGACACTGTGAGGGATCATTTACCTCTCTGGTAGTTCACAGATCTGTTCCAGAAGGAAATTTTTCTTCCTTACAGATTTCAATTATCTACCCCACCCCCACACCTATAAAGGTAAGTACTTTGTAAACATTTTAATTTTTTTTTTTGAGTTGGAGTCTCACTCTGTCACCCAGACTGGAGCCTCGACCTGCTGGGCTCCGGCGATCCTTCCGCCTCAGCCTTCCAAGTAGCTGGAACTACAGGCACACTACCACGCTCGGCTAATTGTTGATTTATTGTAGAGGTGAGGTCTCGCCAAGTTGCCCGGGCTGGTCTAGAACCTGCGGGCTCAGGCAATCCACTCACCTTGGCCTCCCAAAGCGTGGGATTACAGGCTGAGCCACCAAGCCCGGCAACATTTTAAATACTTAGCAGGTAACAACAGCATACAGTAACATTTAATACCAAATACTAGAACGTCTCAAAAATAATAGTAAGATAATATTCTTACACTAGAAGTTTTAGCACATACGATCACAACATGCAACAATCAACTGGGGCATCAAAGAATGGAGTATACCACGATAGCCTCAATGATTTCGTTTCAAGCCAGGAGACTTGTTTGTGACCCTGCTGCTCTACCGTCAGTTACCGCTTCCTGAGTTTAATCAATCCAAGGAACTTTCCAGTCTGTTTATTTCAAAGATAAATACATTACCAGCATGTACATTCAAAATGGACTGCAGCTTAAGGCTGCTTTGAAGAGCCAAGAAAGAAGAACAAACAGAAAGGCAAGAAACTTGTTTCGTGCTTCAGCTGAAATACGCATGACTTGGTCCAACTCGCAGACAAAGGACTTCCACAGGAAAAGATTGCCCAAGCAGGAAGTTTATCATCTCAGGAGAAGACTACATAGGTGAAGCTTGCTATTTTTTTACATTAAAAAAAAAAAAAAAATATATATATATATATATAAAGCTCACTAACAATTACATTAAGAGACATTAAAAAGCCATCAAGTAAGTTAAGAATACTGGGGTGCCAAAAAAATGCATACACATTTTAAGTGATGTTAAGAGATTTTCACTATAATCAGAAGCATCTGGACACTGACAGTACCACTTTGAGCACCTCTTGTAATTGCAGAAGTCAAACATGACTTGGATTCATCTTTCGTTATCGGTATATGTTGAGTATTACAATTTTTTCCTTTCTTAAAGTGTATACTTTTTTTGGCACCGTCTGCATTAAAAAAAAAAAAAAAAGATGCAGGAAGAAATCTAGTCTGTTGACCAGGCTCACTGGGTAATTAATATCCCACAAGTTGACTGTTTACAATAAGAAAAGACTGGACTATATAAAATATTCTTTCTCATTGAAAGAAAACTGCAAAAACGTTTTAGGTCAAAATAATAATTAAAAGAAGCAGTCTTCAGGCTGCAAAAACCTCAACAAGAGTTAAATTCAGACTGAATTCACTTTGTGAGTTAACCCTCACACAGCTTGCCAGCCTCCTCATATACACCTTGATCACTTTACTGAAACTTTTTTTTTTTTTTGAGGCAGAACGTCTCACTCTATTGCCCAGGCTGGAGTGCAGTGTCACGATCATGGCTCACTGTTGCCTTGATCTCCTGGGCTCAAGCGATCCTTCCACCTCAGCCTCCCCAGTAGCCAGGACTACAGACCCGTGCCACTATGCCCGGCTGATTTTTAACATTTTTTTTTTTTTGTAGAAATAAGAGTTTACTATGTTGCCCAGGCTGGTCTCAAACTCCTGGGCTCATGCAATCCTCCTGACTCAGCCTCCCAAAGTGGCATTACAGGCGTCGGCCATGACGCCTGGCCTAAAACTCTTAAAAACTAAAGCTAAAAAGGAAATGAGACACTGCAATGACAACTTCCTGCCAAAAACTACTTGATATTTCTCTAAGTGAAATATTTTCACTTAGAGAAATAAAGACACGACAGAGTCCTTCAGTTAAAAGACCTAAAAATAAAATCAGCTCACTAACTGCTTAATAGATACAAGTCTATTCATATGATGAAATGCCTCAAAATTTACGAAAAGAATAAAGTCACTCCCATGACACAAACCAATTACTAAGCCAACATTACAGGGGGGCACATGACACAGGAGGTGCATTTATAATGTGCTACCATTTGTGTAAAAAGGGGGGAGAGTACATGCCTGTCACTTGTATACAAAGAAAATATGCCTGAAAAGACAATAACAAATTGGTAAAACTTGGGTCACAGGGCAAAACGATGTAGACCATCCTGCTGTATTATATTTCGTATGTTCTGAGTTAGCACCTTCTGAATTACTTATTCAAAAAGCAAAACTGAAAGCATAAAAAATATACTCCCTTTTACTTCATCAAGGTGATCTCTTTCTTTGATTACTTTCTTAGGCCACAGTCGGCACAGAGAAGACCATGCAATTCACCTTTGAATTTTCTGCAAATTCTGGCCCAGTGTATTAAAAAGTGGCGATACATATTGTCAAAAAGAACAGGTGGGCTTGTAAAATGCCTGGCATTTAGTGTGTATTGATGTATATATCCCCACATTCTCAGTAGCTACTCTACATTTACCAGCAAGGAAAAGCACAGTGTGGAGGAGAATCCTGCCCGAGGTCCCACAGGAAAAGCATCGGGTGAAGAGCTCCCAAGTTGAATCCCTAAGGTGCTCTAGATTCATCTTGCACCCCTATGAAGTAGATGGTCTTACCCCAGTTTTACAGATAAGGAAATGGAGGTTGAGAAAAATTAAGAAACATCCCTCAGGTCACAAAATTCCTTGAGGGTAGGCAAAGGACAGGGCAAAGGACAGGGTGGCAATGCTTGGATTCAAACCCAGGCTGGTGATTCCAAACCTCATACTCTTTCAACTACATCCTCTGTCACAGTACGAGTTAAATAAATATTTTAATTACCATAAACTGTCGTCTGGAGAAATACCGAAGTACAGAGAAACTCACACATGGGTAAGAAAAAAAATCCCTAACTACCAAATAAAGAAGACATCCCTGAAAGTTACATCAAACATCAAGAAAGGTATTTGCAAAATGATGTCACAGGCCGGGTGTGAACGAGTTTATGTAACCTCTATCTGATAAGGTATTTACGGGATAAATGAAACGTTAACTCCAGCATTGAGCTACAAGTAATTTTCTGTGCTGTAAAAAAGGAGTAGCAATTTTAAAATAAAGTGGACACAATTTGGCTTTGCTATATAACCATTCCGAGCCAAACAAACACAACTCAACGTCTTAGGATGAGAAAAAATAAAGCTACTTCTCTGTGAAGAAATCAAACTTTCTATTAATCAGATCTAATCAAGAATGAGTTTCAGAAAGCAGAAAAAGGAAAGTGCCTTTTTATGGATCAGGTTTCTAAGGTTCTTCAACCCCTTCCATGAAAAGAAGTCACTCAAAACAGGTAGCATTAAAGTTTTACATCCTAAAGTGCTCTTTCAACATTCTTCAAGCAAATTCTGTCACTCACTGGCTTTCTAAATCCAAGTGTTCCTGCCCAAAAAAAAAAAAAAAGCAAACAGACTCGGCTGTAATTTTTGCCGACCCCCGGGAGCGTGCAGAAGTGCCAGGTGAAGGCTAAAGTACGCAGGAAGACAGAAGTCCGCAAAGTTCCGCTGGAACCGCTCAGAACCACCGACGGCGAACGCACAGTCCACACGCAATAAAGCTCTCCCGGCGAGGACGCAGAGCGGATGGCAGACACGCGAGCGAAAGTCTCGCGGAGGAAGCGTCGCCGGCGGCTCGCGGAGGCAGAGAGAGCGTCCCGCAGGCGCGGGACCAGCCGGGGCCGCCGCCGCCGCCGCCGGCCCGCCTCCCGGCCCTGGCGACGGGCCGCCCGACTTCCCGGAGGGCGCCAGGCCGCGCCGCCGTCCCGGCTCCCGCGCGGGCGGCCCCGAGGAGGCAGCGATCGCCGCCGCTCGCGCTCGGCAGGCCCGGCGGCCCCGCCGCGCCGGCCGCCTCCGCGCCCGAAGCCGGCCCGCGGGAGAGCGCGGCCCGCGGGCGAGGCGCGAGCGGCGGGCCCGCGTGGGCAGCGGCGCGGGCGGGCGGGGGCCGCGGCCGGCCAAGCCCGCGCCGCCCCGCGGCTTCCCCGCGCCGCCGGCTCCCGGCAGGAGCAGGGCGCCGGGCAGCGAGAGCCCCGCGGCGGCGGCGCCGG
>CAUYQG010201152.1:0-11625 GCA_963574415.1 Tarsius wallacei | reverse complement strand
TGAGTGTGTCACTGCACTCCAGCCTGGGCAACAGAGTGAGACTCCAACTAAAAAAAAAAAGTAATAAATAAATAAATTTTATAGAGATGAGGACTCCCTATGTTGCCCAGGCTGGTCTCGAACTCCTGGGTTCAAGCAATTCTCTCACCTTGGCCTCCAAAAGTGCTGATTATGGGTGTAAGCCAATGGGCCCAGCCTCATGCACTGCTTTGATTGACAGATACTTTGGAGCACATACTGTGTACCAGGCACGGTGCTAGGCACCAAAGGAAACAAGGGTAGACCAAACCAGACATAGTCTTTGCCTTTGAAGGGCTTACACTCTAGCCGGAAACAGACATGGATGAAAATCCACAGCAGAGTGGCTCAGATGTGGCCACAGCTGTCTGGACGGGATCCACACCCAGTGCTAAGGGCAGTTCCACCTGGACAGGGGGAGGCGAGGGAAGGTCTCACAGGCTGGACAACATGGGCTGAGTCTCGACACGAAGATGAGCAAGTCTGCCCGGGGAGGAGCTGGGGAGATGTGGGCAGAGGGGAATCCAGGTTTTATCGAGCCTAAAGCTTACTCAATTTTGGAAAACTTTTTAAGAAAAAGAATACAAAACTGCAAATAATCTTGGAAGTTACGTCTAAGGACTTGGAAGAGGCCCGTGGCTACGGAGATAAATTTTATTCATTTATTCATTCTAAGCTAAATTTTATTCATTTCATGGTAAATTAATTTTGGACTGGGGGAGAAAAAGCTTTCCAGGAAAACAGATAGTGTGTTCAGTGGGGTTGGTGGCGGGAGGGGGGGAGTGGGGGGAGCAGCAGGGCAGGGGAGGTGCAGGGGGTTAATGCACTGGATCGCTAGACTTGATAGTCCGTTTCTTCCTCAGGCTATGTAGCATTCATTCATTCATTCACTAAGCACTGCACAGTTCCCCTGGATCAGGCACACCAGGCCCTAGGACCACAGTGATGTGTTCAATCTACAACACACTCTCACTGGCCCTGACACCTTGGGACCATTTGCAAAATGCTAACCCTATTATGTGCTGAGCTGTGTGCTGGGCCTTGGGGCACCTCACTGGACAAGACAGCCTTAGACCCGGCCAGGCGGCTTACAAGGCCCCAGAGAAGACAGCCAGTAAGTCAGTCACTTAGGAATATATCCTGGGAAGGAGTCCAGGCCACTCAGAGGCTAGGGAAGTCCCACCCAGAAGACACCATCACATTTTAACCCGAACTTCTTAGCTGAGTGGTGTTGGTCAGAGAAGAGGTGCTGGGAGCAGAGCAGGTGTGTCCATGTTTGGGTTGGGGATGGGAAGAGACTGTTCTAGGCACAACGAGAGGTTTTGCGAGAAGACCCAAGGCAGGGAGGAACTTAGAGCTTTGGAGAAAGAGGGCCTGGGTGGCTGCAGGAAAGCATCAGGGAAGGGCAGTGCCGGGATGAAGCTGGGGAGGAAATCAGAGGCCAGGGAGACCTGCAGGGGCCAGTCTGGGGGAATAAACCAGAGACAGAGAACAGAGGGTTGAGAGACAGGTCCAGGAATCAGCCATGGAGCTACAGCGGCCACACCTCCCTCCTGTGCTGAGGGTGACAACAGGCCAACAAAGTGACACGCACTGGACACAGCTGGAGTGGACACATGAGTTTGCATCCTGGTCCTCTACCAGGCTGGATGTGTCGAGCACCGATGGTGGGATACGTGCCGCCATGCCAGACTAGGTTAGCAACTGCAATTTGTTTACCTTTTGCAAGTTAAACAAGTCCAAGTCTGTCATGCTCAGTATTTTCACCAAGTCATTTGCTGGAGGGATTCCACGGTGTCCCTCAAGGCTAAGCACTGGGCTTTGTGGCTGCCTCCCAAGCCTTTATGAACTGTCACTAAAGATTTTGCTGTCTCTGTAGGCACCCAGTGGGCATAAATCTGGAGGTTTAAGCAAGTCTTTTTAAAACTCAGCTTCCAAGCCGGGCTCGGTGGCTCAGCCTGTAATCCCGCGCCTTTGGGAATCTGAGGTAAGTGGATTGCCTGAGCCCACGGGTTCAAGACCCGCCTGGGCCACTTGGCAAGACCTCATCTCTACAATAAAAATAAAAAAATTAGCCGGGCGTGGTAGCATGCGCCTGTAGTTCCAGCTACTTGGAAGGCTGAGGCAGAAGGATTGCCGGAGCCCAGCAGGTCGAGGCTGCGGTGGCCGGGAACGTGCCACTGCCCTCCAGCCTGGACGACAGAGTGAGACTCCAACTCAAAAATAAACAAAAAACAAAAAGCAAAAACCAAATAAAACTCAGCTTCCAAAAGGAAAGCACTTGTCTGGCGTACCTGAAAGCTCAGTCTTTTCTAGGCATCTGCTTGCTTCTCATGGCGATTCCTCCCAGGATCACCCCACAGGTTGCTCACGGGCTTGACTTCTCCCAGAGTGAAGCATGGGGAAGAGGTTGAGCCTAGAGTCTGGGTTTCCAGGAAGCTTCTGGCTATAGACTGTCTGATCAGCTGACACCCCCACGGTGCCAGCTACCCTCTGTGTGCTGGGCACTGGGGTCATCTTCCTTTGCAACAATCCTAAGAGATGGGATGACTATCATTACCATTTCATAGATGATGAAACTGAGGCTTATAGAGGTTACGCAAATTGTCCACAAGTCATCCAGCTAATGCATATAAAAATCAGGCTTTGGCCGGGCTCGGCGGTTCAGCCTGTAATACCAGCAGTTTGGGAGGCCAAGGCGAGTGGATTGTCTAAGCCTGCAGGTTTGAGACCAATCCGGGAAAATTGGTGAGACCTTGTCTCTACAATAAATAATTTTTAAAAATAGCCAGGTATGGTAGCGAACGCCTGTAGTTCTGGCTACTTGGAAGGCTGAGGCGGAAGGATTGCTGGAGCCCAGCAGGTTGACGCTGGGGTGGCCATGAGCATGCCACTGCACTCCAGCCTGAGCGATAGAGTGAGAGATTCCAACTCAAAAAAAAAAAAAAAAGAAAGAAAGAAAAATCAGGTTTTGAGGCAAGTCTGCCATCCCAAAGTCTGAGGTGGTACCACTGTGCAAATCTAAAGAATTTAGTGGCCACCATTTGTTGAGTACCTCCCAAGTGCCAGATATTTTATGTTATCTCAATTCTTTTTTTTTTGAGTTAGCGTCTCATTGTCACCCAGACTGGAGTGCAGTGGCTGCTCCTGGCCACTGCAGCCTCGACCTGCTGGGCTCTGGCGATCCTTCCGCCTCAGCATTCCAAGTAGCTGGAACTACAGGTGCGCGCTACCACGCCCGGCTAATTTTTGATTATTGTAGAGATGAGGTCTCGCCAAGTTGCCCAGGCGGGTCTCGAACCCGCGGGCTTAGGCAATCTACTCACCTCAGCCTCCCAAAGCGCGGGATTACAGGCTGAGCCAGCCACCAATCCTGGCTGTTATCTCAATTCTTCAAGGTCCATCTCTTGAACCTGGAAAAACCCAGAAACGTGCCCAAGGTCGCACCAAGAGATGGCAGTGTTGGAGTTTGCACTGTGACTTTGATGTTGGGCGGCATGGGATGCAGTTGCTCTGTGAGTTTTTGACTTTGCCACAGAAAAGAATTTCAGAATGAGTCCAAAATTGATTCTAAAGGAAAGTTTATTAGAAAGGAAAACACTTTCAAGAAAAAACATGGGTGCCTTAAAGGAAAGGACACATGCTTACCTTTGACAAGAAGCTTTATATAATTTGATAATGATTAAGCAAACCATTCCATAAGCAAAGAGCAGAGGGCTGCGGGCATCTGGTCACGAGTTTTTATTACTATCTCGTAGTCTTTTTTTTTTTGAGTTGGAGTCTCACTCTGTCGCCCAGACTGGAGTGCAGTGACCGCTCCCGGCCACCGCAGCCTCGACCTGCTGGGCTCCAGTGATCCTTCCGCCTCATCCTTCCAAGTAGCTGGAACTACAGGCGCGCGCTACCATGCCCGGCTGATTTTTTTTTTTTATTAATTGTAGAGATGAGGTCTCGCTTGCCCAGGCGGGTCTCGAACCCACGGGCTCAGGCAATCCACTCACCTCAGCCTCCCAAAGACGCGGGATTACAGGCTGAGCCACCGAGCCCGGCTATCTCTTAGTCTTTAGGGTCATAAGGACCTTCTAAATAATGAAATTACTACCTAACTAGATTTTGACTTTTCTTAGAACATCATGCCTTTGCTCTTTGGATAATTCCTCATTGTTTCTGTGACTTATGCACTGGTTATTCTATGTTTCAACCTACAAGGTGGTCAGGTCTGATATACCTGCCCAGTTAGTAATCCAGTTAACCTACATGTATATCATCTACATCTACATCTATCTAAAGGGCCAACTTCATCCAGGGATGTACTTTCTGTTCTCAAAGGGCTGTACAATCGAACTGGGCAGATAAGTCATGCCACAGAAACACACATGCACAGACACCTAGAAGTTGACTGCACAAGGCTGAAACCCAGGGGGCCAAGGGTGTGGCCCAGACATTCATGACTGTCAAAAAAGAGTTAGAAGGCCAGTAGTGGTGGCTCACACCTATGGTCTCAGCTACTGGGGAGGCTGAGGCAGAAGGATCACCTGAGCCCAGGAAGGTGAGGATGCAGTGGGCTGTAATTGTGCCACTGCCCTCCAGCCTGGGCAACAAGAGTGAGACTCCAATTCAAAACAAACAAACAAATAAATAAGAATTAGAAAGAGAGAGCCACCCTTGGGTGATCTAGAAAAGCCTGTGGAGTTGCTGGAAGGCCTAGAGAAGGAGGAAGGTCATTTAGATGTAGACAATGGTGAGACCAAGTGAGAAATTGAATGCTACAAACTTGAGCACCTTTGCAGGGGGAGTCTGGAGGCAGCTGATGGAGGTCCCTGAGAAAGGAACTCTGGGATCAGGTGGGGACCACTCAAGGAGCCTGTACTTTTGATGTCACCACTTGAACTTTTAAGACGAGATATGGCATAAAGAAGAGAGGAGCATGGAGACTTGGTTTCCCATGGAAGCCTGGATCTCAGGTTATTTGAAACATGCACATCTGCTGGCCCGGGAGTGGGGATGGATGGGGGCAAAGTCTCCATCAAGGCCGAGTAGAGCGGTCTCACCCTTTCAAAGGGACAGTGTCCCCTCCTCCACGTCCAGTCATTGCCCCCTTCCTCTCGCCACCTCCCTAATCAGAGAGAGCAAATTGTTATCAGATTAGCGCCAGCAATGAAAAGCACAGTCCCGCTCACCCTCGCAGTTAGTTAGCATTTAGATAGACTGGGACTGGGGCCCACACAATAGGCATCAAAGCCGGGCTCAGGGCGGCGGGAGGGATTAATTTCTTTAACCAACAGGCCTGATCTGGCCTAACTCATTACCCTGCCTTGTCAGTGTGGATGTTAGATTCGATTGAAGATTATACCATTTAGGTCTTTCCCTTGTTTTCCGCAGAAACTGGGGCTATTGAATTGCACATTCTTGCAAAGCCCCCATCAATACTCAGCGGCCTGAGGTTCTAATTCTGCTTCATTTAAACTTCATCAACTTTTCCAATCAAGTGGAAGGATCCGAAATAGGCTCTGTGAGCAGAAAGGCCCGATTCCCTTTGTCAGATAATTTATTCTGTTTTCTCCTCCCCCCACCTTTGCTCTCTTTCTCTTTCCAGCCTCCCTCCCCAATCCCTTCTCTCAGTGGCCCCCTCCCTTATCCCCATGCTGAAAATGAGATTACAGTATTTAAATGACTATGATAATCAATCCAGGGACCCGGAGCTGAGATTGAGGTTAATTTTTCTTAGCAGAACAAAGAAGCGTGATGCCTTTGGGGATGTGAAGGTGCAATCTGGGTTTCTTGCTTGTGTTTTTTTTTCCCCCTGCAATTGCAGTTTTAGGAGTCTTTTCTTGTTACTAACTAGGTGCCGAGTGTGATTTTTAAAGGCGGCAGCCCCTAAGAGAGCAGAAATGTAATTTTGAGCTGATAAACAGCTAACGGCCTTCAATCAACAATTTTAATAAGAAAAAAAAAAGTCACTTACATGATATGAGTACAGATCTAATGAAAGGGTGATCATTTACCTTATTTATTTTTAAACACACACAGAATAATTTCCCACTGCGTTAGAACTAGTAATTACAGCCACACAGTGCGCCCGTAAACTTTTGAATGAAGAGCCTTGTCACTCAGATGGCCTTCTCCCTGGCAGCTTTTGCTGCAATAAAAGTTGAGATTTTGTCATGTTTTGGCTAATTGGAAACCAGGTCATTATACCATTGAAAATCTACATGAAAGTGACTTGTTCAATTGTTACCTGAAGCATTCGCAAGCTGGCCAGTCATTCTGCTGGGGGACCCCTCCTCCCCCCTCCCTCAGCTTCTAAAACAGAGAATCAAAATATGTATATTTCTTTGTCTCCCTTTGCTACCTTGTCAGGGCTGTTTTACATGCTGCCACCCCATGTTATCTTTTATTTGTGTCAGGAGAAAGGATTTGACAAGTTCAGTATACAATGTTCATTTGGCAAGGCAAATTTTTCATACCAATTTTGAGTTAGGAAATGAAACTATCTTTCAACAGAATGAGCAACATCATTTTTGGACAGACTTATTATGAGAGAGAGGATGGCAGAACTTTATTTCCCTGCATGATCCCGAAAAAGTCGAATACATTTTTCAGAAAGTAAGATTCAGTTTCCACATGCAACCCTAGTTGGGAGAAATAAGAAACCACCTTAATGTCTTCAAACAGGGAGGCCTGATATTATATTCCTCCTTCCTGCTCCCCACAAGTTATTAAAAGGCTGGAATAAATTGTTCCTCTTCTATATTATAATGACTTTGTTTCAGACCCTTTAAACTGTGGGTGAGTCTCTGACAGTCATCCGCATTTGCAAAGCAAAATATTTAATAACCATCATCATCTGAAGCCGAAGCAAAACCTTAGGCAACACTATTTGTGCAGAGTGAAAAATCCTCCCACTCCCCCACCCACTTCTCATCCCCGTTTGACTAAAAAAAGACAAGTTCACCCTCCGTGCTACCAAATTCATTTGGGGCAGTGGTTTATGGTGACATTTTTCTTTCTTAAAGCAAATATTGACTCACCATGGGGAAATTAAAACCCCATTAGACATTGCAACACTGTAGAGCAGACGGCATTGCAGCAGTCAAGCTACTATTAATTGGTTTCTTCCTCAGGAATAATTCAGGGAGGGCAGCGGGAAAGGAGAAAGAGACGATGGATCGAAGCCATAATTCCTTAAAATGACACCATCTAAATCAGCAAAGGTGATCATTATGTGGTTATTAATCTAAATATAAAGAAGACACCACCTAATAATAGGATTAATTTATCAATATAAAAAGCCTGCAGTTGAGTAATTTCCAGGCTGGGGAGAGTACATTTGAAGACACAGGTGGCCCAGCTGCAACCAGATTTGGGCAACTCAGAACTGGCTTTTCCAGAGCCCAAGAAGCCCCGATTCTTCCATCATCCATCTGGGTGAAGAAGTTTTTTCTTTCTTTCTTTTTTTTTGAGTCAGAGTCTCACTCTGTCACCCAGGCTGGAGTGCTGTGACACAATCATAGCTCATCACAACCCCAACCGCCTAGACACAGGTGATTCTTCCACCTCAGCCTCCTGAGTAGCTGGGACTGCAGGTACACACCACCACGTCCAGCTAATTTATTTATTTTATTTTTATTTTTTGTAGAATTGAGGTCTTGCTATGTTGCCCAGGCTGTCTATCCAAGGTGCTTGCTGGCCACCAAGGCAGGAGCTAGCTTAGAGACCCCCAGATTACGTGCGTCAATAGTTATCAAGGTTGACCTAAGATAACCATAAATCTTCACTGTAATATTTTATTCTTTTTGAGTCAGAGTCTCACTCATGTCGTCCAGGCTGGAGTGCAGTGGCACACTCACGGCCACCGCAGCTTCGACCTGCTGGGCTCAGGCGATCCTTCTGCCTCAGCCTTCCAAGTAGCTGGAACTACGGACCCATACCAACACACCCAGCTAGTTTTTGTGATTTATTGTAGAGACAAGGTCTCGCCAAGTTGCCTGGGCTGGTCTCGAACCCCCAGGATCAGGCAATCCTCTCACCTTGGCCTCCCAAAGTGCTGGGATTACAGGCTGAGCCACTGCGCCCTGCCACTGTAATACTATTAGTATAAAATTACCCTAGGGGAGCCTCCCACTCCCATCATACACCTGACTCCATGACAGTACCCATTTGGTCCTATAAGACCTCAAGCTCCCTTGCCCAGCCCTAGAACCACCCATTTCTAGGAAAAGCCCACCCCCAAACCCACTTCAAAACACCTTTAAGAATAAAAGTTATAGCTCAGCAATAGTTGAATGCAGAAACAGAAGCTTTCTGTAGGCTGTTTCTGCCTGCTTGCCCTTCTCTCTCTTTTTAAGATATTAGTACTTTAAAACTTATATTATTTTATTTTTTAGAATTTTTTGGTAGAGATGAGGTCTCGCCATGTTGCCCAGGCTGTCTCGAACTCCTGGACTCAAGCAATCCTCCTGCCTCAGCCTACAAAGGTGCTGGGATTACAGGCATGAACCACGCGCCCAACTCCAGCTCTCTTTTTTTGATTGGAAAATATACTTTATTTAGAAAGTAAATTGGAGAGAGAGAGATTGAGAGGAGATTCACCTCCCCAAGGTGGAGGAGGGGTAAAAGTTAGGAAACATGGCTGCCATAGCTCAAAGAGCCATGTGGACACACCAGAGTTTAACAAAGCAATGGCCCTCTCTCCTCTTTTGAGAGTGCCCTATTCTTTGCTTTATAAAGCTACTTGCTTATCCCATTTCTCTGTGTGTCTGTTTGTGAATTCATTCCAAACATGAACACAAGAACCCACCATCGATCTGTCTCCCACCAGAAGGAGTACCCAGTAACATTAGGTTCAACATATGAATTTGGAAGGGACACAGTTCAACCCCTAACATTCCCCATCTACCCCCTGTGTGTGTTTGATAAGCATTACAGTCTCTTTTCTATAAGTAAAGATACACTTGGATTAGCCTGGCAGTTCCTTTGAAACACAGCTGGGGGTGGGGTGGAGCGTGTTGCAGGCACAGGGGCTATTCTCTTGTTTTGCATTGCGTAGACTGGGTCCTGAGACTGGGGTGCACACCCGGGTCCTGAGGCCTTCAGGGTACAGTCAGGCTGCCAGGAACTCACCTCCTCTGTTCACATGTGTGTTTCCTGGTGAAGAGGCTGCGATGGTGTTAGTTTGCCACCATCTAATACAGAACCCCTTCCACGCAAATCGGGCAGGGTCACGCCAGGGCATCTCTGACCATTGGCTTCCCTTCATGTCCCATCCACATGTGACTGCTTTGGGCTTGGGTCCTGGTCCCTGGTCCCTGAGTTGTAGTAAGAATAATAAGATAATCCCTAGAGTATCACCCCTCATGTTGAACTTGGAGCCTCTGTTTGTTTTCTTTCTTTCATGATAATGCTTTTTCTCAAATGCCTGACTATTCTTGGTTATGCATTATATTTATAATTGCTACTTCCTAGAGATTTGTCTGTGCATTTTTTTTTCTCTTCACTGTAGCCCGCCGCTAGTGATTATAGGAAAAAGATGGGAGAGATTGGAAAGTGGGATAACTAGTGATTTTTCTTCTGGGTGAGGGCTTACTTTTGGGGATAAATAACTACATGAGATGCCACTATTTTGGATTATTTTCCTTTTGAAAAGTTCTTTCAATTATCTGTCCTTTCATGGTATTTTGTGGAGGGGAGAAAGTAGACATACAAGGGGAAACCCCTTAAAAAACTCAGTTATCTTTTGGAGGGTGGGCCCTTGTAGTACACTCAGAATTTGTTCCTCCAGGTCAAAACGGTCAACCTAAGTTTTTATCTGGAAGTTTTGAGAAGGTCGCATCACGATTTGCTGAATAAACATCCTGAGTTGGGGCAAACAGGTAGCTGGTTCTTCTGCTGTGACAACACACCTTGCTGAGTTTTCAGCAGTTTTTGACCAAAAACAGCAGGACCCCTGTGCCCTACCCTCCCTATTCACCTGATCTTGCCCCAAGAGACTTTTATTTGTTTCCTCAGTTTTGCCAATGTGGAAGAGGCGAAACAAAAAACATCAGAAACACTAAAAGGCATCCAATTTGAAGATTTCAAAAACTGTTTTTCGCGGTGGAAAAAGAGTCTCAATAGGCGTATTGCATCAAATAGAGAGTACTTTGAAGGTGACTGAAGTTTAAACATATAAGAATAAATATACAATTTTTTATAAATAAATTCCAGGTTCTTTTTTGGGCTCCCCCTTATATGAACTCAGTCCTCCATTTTGACCCAACCTCCTCATTTCTCCTTCCTAAGATTTTACAAGCATCGCATCTCATGATAAACTGGTAAGGAACACTACAAATCATAGCTAAAGACAGTTATGTTTAACTCTTTTAAAAAAAGAGAAGGATCTGCCAGGCACAGTGGCTCAAGCCTGTAATCCCAGCACTTTGGGAGGCCGAGGCGAAGGGATTGTCTGAGCCCATGGATTCGAGACCAACCTGAGCAACTTGATGAGACCTCATTTCTACAATAAATTAAAAAAAAAATTAGCCGGACATGGTAGCGTGCCTATAGTTCCGGCTACTTGGAAGGCTGAGGCGGAAGGATCGCCTGAGCCTAGCAGGTCGAGGCTGCAGTGGCCGTGAGTGTGCCACTGCACTCCAGTCTGGGCAACCGAGTGAGACTCCAACTCAAAAAAAAAAACAAGAGTAAAATAAGAGATAACCTGAACCTAGGAGGTCGAGGCTGCAGTGAGCTGTGAGCATACCCCTGCCCTCTAGCCTGGGCAGCAGAGAGTAAGACCCTGACTCAAAAAAAAAAAAATAAAGATTCTTAGAAACTTCTTTAGCATTTACTCATTAGTTAAATGTAGCAAAGAATGTTTCCATTTTTGCCAAGGACCGGAGCTACAAACTAGGAAGCCACCACTTTGTTGTGATCTGAAGAAAAGCCCACCTGACCCAACCCTTTCTACCAGACTGCAAAGGTACCAGAAAAATCTCAACAGAATCCCTTCTCTTATTTGGTTCATTTGGGATCTCAGTCAACATATCAGAAGGAAGGAGCAGCACAGCAAGCCATTTTTTTCCCCCAATAACAGAAAGCTTCTTCCTCTTCTGGTCATGGCCAAGGAAGTTTCTATCTGATCAATATTATCCCAGAGATAACATTTATCTTATTCCAGAGATAACACTTACACACTCTGGATAAAATATTAAAAAGCAACAACACTGAAAGGTGGACAAATGTAGGCAGATACAGCAGGCAGATGAAAGTGTCAACGCATGGAAGAAGGGAACAGCTGGTAATGATTTTCCTATTTTAAAAGTGACTTTTGGCCGGGCTCAGTGGCTCAGCCTGCAATCCTGCGCTTTGGGAGGCCAAGGTGAGTGAATTGCCTGAGCCCGCGGGTTCGAGACCCGCCTGGGCAACTTGGCGAGACCTCATCTCTACAATAAGTAAAAAAAACTAGCCGGGCGTGGTAGCGCACGCCTGTAGTTCCGGCTACTTGGAAGGCTGAGGCGGAAGGATCGCCGGACCCCAGTAGGTCGAGGCTGCGGTGGCCGGGAGCGTGCCACTGCACTCCAGTCTGGGCAACAGAGTGAGACTCCAACTCAAAAAAAAAAAAAGTGACTT
>CAUYQG010201151.1:0-22480 GCA_963574415.1 Tarsius wallacei | reverse complement strand
CTCACTCTGTCGCCCAGACTGGAGTGCAGTGTCGCTCCCGGCCACCGCAGCCTCCACCTGCTGGGCTCCGGCGATCCTTCAGCCTCAGCCTTCCAAGTAGCTGGAACTATAGGCATGTGCTACCACACCCAGCTAATTTTTGATTTATTGTAGAGATGAGGTCTTGCCAAGTTGCCCAGGCGGGTCTCGAACCCGCGGGCTCAGGCAATCCACTCACCTCAGCCTCCCAAGGCGCAGGATTACAGGCTGAGCCACCGAGCGCGGCTAGCACACGAATGTTAATTTTCAAATGTTCTTGGGTGTTAGGGAGCCAAAAAGTGCTTAGCTAGGAGTCTATTATTTATGGGTGAGATAGCAGGAAGGCTGGGGTAGAAAAACATTCTTGGGGGAGAGCTCAGGAGAGCTGGTGCCCTCATGACTGTCCATTTCTTTAATCTCAGAGACCAGGTGGTTTGTCATGTAAACAGGAAGACTGAGCTGATAGCTAGAAACACATACTCAAGATGAGATGTTAATTATAAAATCCTGGTGCCAGTTACTAGAGGCAGGTTACAGTTTTACTTATTGGTGACTCTAAACAGAGGCGTTAACCAAGCTTACCTCAGAGCAAGAGCATTAACAGAGCCGATTACAAAGTAAGACATTATTTACTGTAGCATGCCACTGATCAGTAGTTATAACAAGACAAAAGTATGAGCCAATGCCAAGCCACCTGCCCAAAATGGCTGCGGTAACTCCATTTTGACTTTTGCCCTTTGAGTACCCGGGCCTATACCAGGGGGAGTGAGGGCCCAAACTTCATCTGCGTGCAGCCTACTTGTAGAGTTAATCATTACTTGTACCCCACATTTCTATAATAAAATAAAATTTAATGAAAAAAAAAAGAAATGCCGAGGGTTAGGGTACATAGTATTGCACCTCTGGGGCATTGTAGACTCCTGGTAATCATTTACTTTTTGAGGACTGTTCTACTGAATTAATGGCCTCATGGAAGCAGTGAAGAACAAAATTGGATTTGGAAGTTTCAGAAGACATAACAAGAACCAAAATATGCTCCTTAAAAGTGACTATTTTTCTTTGATATTTATTTATAAACACAATTTATTGTTGCCTATAAAGTGGTTATGCATTCCAAAGGGTAATATATCAGAAAATATAATACATCCAAATCCCGTTCAGTTGGAATATTTTATTTCTAAGGAGAAATGCTCGGGTAAGTTGTTGGGGGGTAGGGGATATATTATAAATGTATAGTCAAGTTACAAATGCAAGGTCTCTTGACGTCTTTCTCTGTGCAACGCTCTCTTTTCCGATCCTCTGTCTTGTGATATTTATGTTTTAATACAAGTTCTAAATGGAAGCTGATTGGCAAAAAGAGATTTCAAAGGTGACAGAGGTAGTCTTTTAACTTTTACTGAGTGTCCTCTCTTTTGGCCACACTCTACACAGACACAGAGCGACAGCTATTTTGTCTGCAAAATACAGAACCGAGATGGAAGAAGTACAGAAGGAGTTCTTTGAGCTAAGACTCAGTTTCCAGAAAGCGTTGCAACTTTTTAGAAGCCCAAGAAACTTCTCTCTCTTATTTTAAGTTCACAGTCAAGGAGAGGCTGAACCCCTAAAGAGAATTAATCAAAAAGTTAAGAAAAATAGTGATGTAAAAAGCTTGCATGCTGAACCTCCTCTTAAGCATTTGCTATCAGGTATACTCTTGCAGGGCTCATGCGGAATGCCCATTTGAGTACAAGATGCTTTCCAGAGCTCAGGATGCTTTGAGGTCAGCTGGCATGGGGTTCCTGCTGCAGGGCTCCTCCTCGTGTCGACAGGGACATCTTTGAATCTACAGAGCCGGCCCAGAGCTAGATATGCTCAAAGCACAAATGTCCTGACACAGAGAGTTACCCAGCCGTCAGTGTCGCTGTGTGAAACTGAATGAGAACTACAAACAAAATGTGAGGATCAAAGATCGGAAGCTGGGCAAAGCTTGCACACTCAGCTGCGGAAAGAACAGGGCCTGGGGCCTGCGTCTTTCATGTGTGGTTTCGAGGATTAACAAGCAAGTGTCAGAAAATACCAGATGCCGCTCAGACTTGAAAAACTCTTTAATCACAGGCAGTATCCATCTTCAAAAAAGTTGGCTCCAAAAGTCATTTGTAAGTCAGGTGCTTGAACCTGGAAATGCTTTCATCCTCAGAACAAGCCCTCCGCCCTCCACATCCATTTACCCCTATAGGCAATCATTCATTCTGAAGTCACCAACTGACATTTAATGAGCACCTACTCTGTGCCCTATAGGGTGCAAAACACACAGCAGTGAACGAACAGACAGAAATCCTAGCTATCATGGAGCTTAAATTCTAGGGGGATGATGCAGACAACAACTAGATAAGAAATACATAAGAAATGTATCTGATAGAGATAAAAGCAACACAAAAACAACAAGGAGGAGTGGGGAAAAAAATGCTAGGGCATGTGGTTAGGGGAGGCCTCACTGAAGAAGGGACATTTGAGCAGGGACCTTAAGAGGTGCAGGAGTTCACTGTGTGGGCATGCGGAGGATTGGCATTCAGGGCTGAGGGAACAGCAGGTGTAAAGACCCTGAGGCAGGAGCATGACGCCATGGATGAAGAACAGAAAAGGGGCCAGTGTGGCCGGAGTGGACTGAGCAGGCAGAAGAGCCCTACTGCACACAGAGAAGCAAAGAACAGAGTCCAAGCAGAGGCAGGAAGGAGCTGGCTGTATTGCGGAAGCTGCAATCGTCAGATAGGCCTTATATCCACAGAGTGATGGGCACATGGGCAGTGTGGCATGTATGGGGGGACAGAGTAGCCCTTGGGCCCTTCATTATTCAGATCCATCCCCTGGGCCACCACTTCAAACCTTACCTACTTCTGGCCCGTGAGCGGAGCAGCAGATGACAGGTGGAGTGAAGGTAGCAGAGCCACCTGAAAAGGGGGGACGAGGGCCCAAGCTATGACCACAAAAGGGGCCAGGGACATTCCAGTGGCTTCTAGTCCAGTGGCCACCATGCTGCTGAGCATGTGATCAGAACTGTTTGTAGGGCCAATGCTGGGTCCCAGAGATTCATTCAACTATAAGGCCAAGGACAGATGTTGTTTCAAGGTCTCTCCCTGCCTTGAAAAAGGAGCTTGGTAAAACACATCTTTGGGAAAAGGAAGTGGTGTTAAGTTAGAAGGGAAATGGCTTTGGAAAGGGAGATGTACCAAAAGAGGGACATGTAAGGAGATAAAGAGCATATAGTCAAATCTAGCTTTGTATTTTGGCCGTAGGACTTGGTTCGCACGAGGTGGAGAAGTGATATAGAAGACCATAGAAAGCATAGTTGAGGCTATCTTCAAGAATTTCTCCCAATTGGCACATTTAGGAGGGTATAACTGCCCATGAGAATTTCTTCCTCTTTCTTAGAATAATTTCTTCAGGCTATGCTAAGTCTTCTTGAGGAAGAATGCTCTTTGCGTCTCTGTTTTCTGTCTTTATTTAAATAAATAAATAAATAAATAAAAGACCAGGTATTTCTACTGATTACTCTCTCTAAAATTCACTTCATTTGGATCTTTCATTACAAAAGGGACTCCACTTTTTTTTAACCAATTAAAACAACTGATTATAAAAAGAATCCAAATCCATGGTTGTAAGTTTGAAAAAGAAAGTTACAAAGAGTGAAATAAAAATCACCCATAGTCCTACTCCCCAGGAATAACCAATGCTAAATTTTGATTTTTAGTTTTTCTGAATTGAGATGACGCTAAGTTTTTCAAAGAGGGCAAAGAGACAGAACAAAGGATCTCTCAGAGTGTTACGTTTCATGGGTTCTCACAATAAAAACACAGGCATCTGCCTTGATCCTATTCTTTGTGCCACCACCATCTGCCTACCCCTAACCTTCTCCATGGAAGTGCCGGGCTCTAATTTAGGGAACACCCTTTTCAGTTTGGCTGTATGACTTCTCTCTCTTCTACTCTTGCATGCACATCTAGTTGTCTGAAGGCATCCATCCAATCCTTCTAATACTCAGTCTTGGAATCCTGTCCCTGACCTGCTGTTGGCAAACCCAGAGGCCCCTTGACATGTTGCTCTGGCCCAACCATATCAAAAGTCAGTTCTCTTTGCAACTGTTGATTTTCGGCTTTTTTAAACAGCATGCCTATCAGATCTCTGGCCTCCAGCCACAGGTCCTGCCAGAAGATTAAGTTTCCAAAAGTTGGGCCTGTCATGTCCAGATAAAATTTAAGCTGGGTGAAAGAGAGTTCCTGTGGGCTTCCTCCCCCAGCAGGAGATCATCTAGCCTTGGCCAAATCCTTTTGCAGATATGCTAATTCTAGCTTGAAGGAAAGAGTCTGTGTTCCTCCATGGGGGAATTCCATAAATAACTCCAAGGACAAGAGAAAGGCACGTGTTCTAGCCTCTTCTCAGACATTTCTCTCTATGTAAGCAGGACTGGCTTCCTTTGATCGCTCTCTCTTTGCTTGAGTAAGGCTTGCCTTTACAGCCATACTTTGTTTTGTTACATTTGGTTTATTGTGCTTTGCTGGTGTTGTGTTTTTTTACAATTTAAGGTTTATGGCAACCCTGTGTCAAGCAAGTCTATTGGGGCCACTTTTTTAACTACATGTGCTCACTTTGTGTCTCTGTGCCACATTTTTGTAATTCTCACAATATTTCAAACTTTCTCTATTGTTATTATTATAATATCTGTTATGGTAATCTGTGATCAGTGATCCTTGATGTTCTATTGTAATTGTTTTGAAGAGCCACAAATTGTGCCTGTAGACAACAGTGAACTTAATCAATAAATGTATCATTCTGACTGCTCTGTTGATCAGCCAATCCCCTATCTCTCTCTCCTTGGGACTCCCTATTTCCTGAGACACAGCAATATTGAAATTAGGCCAATTAATAGCCCTACAATGGCCTCTAAGTGTTCAAGTGAAGGAAGAGTTACACATCTCTCACTTTAAACTAAAAGCTAGGAATAATTAAGCTTAGTGAGGAAGGTAAGTTGAAAACCAAGACAGGCTAAAAGCCAGGCCTCTTGGGCCAGTTAGCCAAATTGTGAATGCAAAGAAAAATTTCATGAAGAAAATTGAAAATGCGACTCCAGTGAACACACAAATGATAAGAAAACAAAACAGCCTAATTGCTGAGATGGAGAAAGTGGTCTTGATAGAAGATCAAACCATCATATTTGCTTGCTAAAATTTCTGAAAAAGTCCCTCATAGAGAAGTACATTTAATCAAGTATTTTACACGCTTATTTGACTGTAGGTCCCTTTCTTATGTAAAACAACATGTATTATCCCAAAGGATAGATTGTGGTCTGCTTACCTGGCCCTAACCATATTGACCCCTTACCCTCTTTTAGCAATAATTCATAATTTGGAAGTTTGAATCGGAAGAAGTTCATTCCAGGGTTATATAGAACAAGCTACTCTTATTTCTTATATGCTGTTAAAATAGAGATCATAAGACTGATGGAACTGACTCTTTGTGACAATACGATACCAAATTATAAACAGGACCTAAAGCCATGCAAGGCAAAGTTAGGTCATGCACCCCTATACTTAAAGAGTAACTATGTGCTAACTTACAGAAGGTTTTTCTTTTTCTCTAGCAGCTAAGCAAATGCTGGCCTCCAGATAAACAATATTGAAACAATTGCAGCTTACTGACCCCAGACACAAGCTAACTAGCCCCCCATCCCACAAGCCATAACCATGTCTTTAATTGGACAAGAGACTGATTTCAGTAACTTGCTCCTGATAATAGATCACTGATGGTGGACTGGCTCTGGCTGGTTTACAGAATCTGCACACTGAGTGCTTTCATGTTCCTGTTTCACCTTTTGATATACGTATATGCCTAATTTTACTGTATCTTAATGTTAAGTCTCCACCCCAAAGGGGACATGGGTCATATATAACATACATATTTATTCAGTACACGTGCATTAAGACTTCCTCATAAGTATTCATAAGATTTTTTCTCTAATCTACTGAATATTTATGTATAGCTAATCTCTTTGCGCATAAATCTCAGTTTCTCTCTTTCTTCCTCTGAAGTGCCCACCTTTGGTCTCTGCCGGAGGCTAGCTTTGCAGCCTGTCAGGGTGGCCACCCTGCAGGCTGCAAACCTTTATACGAATAAAGTCTGCTCTCCAAACTTAAGATCTCTTGATTTTAAGTTGACAGTGCCATACATGCAATAACACAGAATTCAGACCTATAAACAGGTTATCAAAATAAGGCATGGTAAATGCATAAGGTACTACTACATATTATCCCACATATTATCCCACTCTGTTGAGCTGAGCCTCCACTAAGTCTCTAAGAGAGGCTGCGCGAATAGTGCAGGTCCCTCCCGATTTTACAGCCAGGGAGACCTGTACTATGGTGATCTCCATTAGCGCAGAAGCGAATTCCCTTTGCCTACCATATTGCCTCTCGACTTGGTCAGATGAGGCCCGTGGTTTCCCAGGGTCCAGCCAGGGGTAGGAGATGTCTACATCCATCCCGAAGCCCCGCCTGATTGCCCAACCAAGGACTTGGCTCGGGGCCTGAGAACAATGTCGTTCAGTTCACGTGTACTATCCTCAAGGAGAACATTATTGCTTTACAAGTGTGTACACTGTTCTGAACCCTAACTGTCAACCGGGAATTGGGGCTACGAGCTTCTTGCATTTAAAGACCTAGGCTCTGCTACCGGCCCATTCCTCCTCGGGAGCCGTCTCTCTGCACCCAAGATCCGCTTTCTGGAGGTGCTTATATGATGAACCAGGCTGCAGCCCAAATTAGCTAGAATCCACAGTGGGCTACCGCTTTGAGGCATGAACAGGCGCAAAGGACAACGCTGCCCCCCAGTGGGAAACCCACAGGGAGCCGCGATGATTCCAGCCAGCTTAAACCTCACAGTATTTCTAGGATCCGACTGGGCTCCGTAACTCCAGCTCCAAGGACCTCCTGGAGAGCCGCTGGAGAGGAAGCTGGGGTGCAGATTGTCTTACCATGGCGGGGTGGTGGCACACTGGGGTCTGGTGTGCCTGGGCATACCCCACAAGGTGCTTGGGGTAGCTTGCTTAGCAAGTTTCAGCTAGTGAGGTCCTACTTCACGAGTCTGTCGGCTTTTATTTTTGAAACGGGGTGATGGATTTTGAAGACTGGATGACCTTCAATCCAGGGTGATTTCTTGAGGGCAGTTTGGCTGTCTAAGCTGACCGGAGGGAAAAGGACAGGCTAACCCAGTGTCTACCCATCTCCCTACCTGATGACCGGCCCCTGGAGAAATCCAGATTCCGGGTCCTCGCCTGGGAGATTTTATCAGGCCAGAAGGGGGAAACTGGGGTGGGTCCAGGTTCCGGATCATCGTGATTCTGATGACCGGGAAAATGGGGATCTTCTGGGCCGGGAAGCGGCTTGGCGTCCTTCTCGCGACAGAGCTCTCGCGGGTCCAGGGAACCCCGAAGCGGCTTTCTCGGCTCTGCGTTCGCCCAGCCCCCCGCGGCATCCCTGGAGTCTCCCGGGCAGTCCGGCCCCGCCCACCCGTTCCGGGTCCGCCCACCCACTCAGGCTCGGCCCGCCCACCGGGCCAGCAGAGTCCCTCCCGGGTCCGCCCAGCCGCCGCCGCCGCCGCCGCCGCCGCGGTTTCCATGGCGACCCCGGCGCGCCGCGTGCAGCCTTTTTAGGGGATGCAAGAGGCCACCTCTGCCCAGGCCCTCCCCGCCCGACCGGCAAGGGGGGATTCTCGTCCAGGACAGTCAGGCTAAGAAGTAACTTTCGGAGTTATTGTTATCATCTGCTTATTAGTCCGACTGCTTCTTTAATGCCCATCATTAAAAAGAAACTTTAATGTTAGTCTTTTGCTTTTGTTTTGGAGGGGAAGGGGACATAACGTGACATGGTTTCTTTTTCTTAACATTCTACCTTCAGATTTAAATACTTGGAACAGACAGACTGATTCCCTGGCTGAGATGATTCATGAGGTCTTCCTCCTTAACGATTTGCCTTGTCTTTTTGTGGAGAACGAGGACACCGGGTGTGTGGCTTGCGGACTGGCCACCCTTAGGGGGTTCCCAGACTGTGGACTTTCTGAAACAAGTGACTGAATGTCGGTTTTTTTGACTGTCCAGTCCTGCCTTTCTTTCCAAGGGCTATTGCCTCCTCCGCGGAATCCAGGTGTAGGTGGTCAGGTTCTCAGGTGGCCAGCCAGAAATGCAAAGGCTGTGCTCTCAGAAGCATCTGGGGGGAAGGGGGGAGGTGGGGGATTGACGGGGGGTGGTCTTCGTGCTCAGAAGCTGGAAGAACTATTCTAATCAACTTCCCTTGTGAGAGAGGCACACTGGGGTCTGGTGTACCCGGGCATAACCCACAAGGTGCTTGGGGTAGCTTGGTTAGCATGTTTCAGCTAGTTAGGTCCTACCTCAGGAGTCTGTCGGCTTTTATTTTTGAAACGGTGTGATGGATTTTGAAGACTCTGGATGACCTTCAATCCAGGGTGATTTCTTGAGGGCAGTTTGGCTGTCTAAGCTGACCGGAGGCTAAAGGGAAATCCAGACTCTCAGGAAACTGGTTGAAATGCCAGGATAGTTCACACTGAGGAGAAGTGAAGGATGCTAGGGAGGAGTGTTGCTTTATTTTTCACAGTAACTTAAAGGAAAACCATTGCCATCTCCATTTGGAAGACGATGAAAGGAAGGGAGGCACAGAGAATTTCAGAAATGTGCCCAGTGGTGGCAGTACAGTATCAAACTCACACGGGACCTGGCATCCAAGCTCACACTCAATACTTTGAATTTAACTTAAATTTTTTTGTCTTAATGGAGCTTTAACTCATTTTCACCCCACCTCATTATCTAAACCAATTAATCCACTTATTTATCAGTGAGCTGTTTCATTTCTACCCTCTCCCCCTTGACTGTAGTTACATGAGAACAGAGACAAGCACAACTGTTTTATTATGTTCTGTTTCTGGCACCTAGCAGGCACCCAGGAAAGTTTGTGAACGAATAAAGAACAAAAAGAGTGAGCGCTTCAGAGTTTTTCCATTTATTGTACAAGTTAGGAGAGAAGGAAACATAAGTTACATTTATAATGACTTTTTCTGGGCCAGGTCCCTACAATATTTTACTCTCATTTATTCCTGTTCCTTGGGAAAGGAAAATAGTTTAAGTCTCACTTTTTCTCCCCCTTTTTTATGAATGAGGAAACCGACATTGACTTACTTGTTTCAAGTCACACTATATCTTGTGATGAGCCTGGGACTTAAACCCAGGACTGTTGGCCTGACTCTGGAATCTATACATTAAAGTAATTAGTTAGTTAATTAATTAATTTTGGAGACACATTCTCGCTATGTTGCCAAGGCCAGAGTACAGTGGCTATTCACAGGTATGATTGTAGTGTACTATAGCCTCAAACTCTTGGCCCCAGATAACCTTTCCGCCTCAACCTCCTTCGTATCTGGAGCTATAGGTGCATGCCTGGCAGAATCCATACCTTTTCTTTGTGCCACACCACCGGCTGGAGCATCTAGAATAACGAAGTAGTGGCCAAGGGGAAGATCGAATTTTTTTTTCCTAAATGAAAAGTTAAATGTGAACATTTGAGTGTAGTTGTGTAGTTTTTTAGTCAGTCATCAAGAGAGTGTGGAGGTTCCACCATATACTGGGCATGAGAGGAGTGATAGTGTGTGTGTGTGTGTGTGTGTGTGTGTGTGTGTGTGTGTATCTCGACACTGGGGAAAGAGTTCCTCATTTAGAGGACACTGTTCTTTCACCGGGATCCTGGTTTAGGGAACCCTGAAGCTTTGGCCTTAAATTAGAGTCTGGGAAAACTAGGAGAGTTTTATCCATTAGCTACTTCCATTATAAGTTTTGAGATGGAATTGCAGGTTGTTTTGTTGTCTTAAATAAAAAAGATATTGTATAAGAACTGTGGTGTCTGTTAGATTTGAGAGAGTGCTGATTGCTATGGCATATGTAGAGTTTTTTTGTTTTGCTTTGTTTTTGTTTTAATCTGCACTTTTCTTCCCAGTTTATCTTCCTAAAAGAAGAATCTATTCTTCTGATAGTTTAGTTCCCACTTTTCTCCTCAATCTCTCTCTCAGTGTGGTCAGTTTTTATACTAACCATACCCTGTAATTCTCCCTTGACTTCTGCCCTGCCTGCTGGGGTCTTTGGGGATGATAGTTAAACTATCCGCTGACTGCTCTGGAGAAAGTCAGCATCTTTTTAATACCTGTAGGTGGCATGTATAGACTGCAGTCTGCAGAGGAGCTGGGAGGTAATGCTTAATTCTTGGGAGTTCCCAGTGGATTGCAAGGAACAGCTATGGACACAATGAAGTGCTTATGTCCTTAAAGAAATTTTCTCATTCAAGAAATAATGAAATAAAGACTTATTAAGCAAATATCTGCTTATCTCTATATACTGGCACTGCCAGTTCTGTATCATGCTCTTAAGTAATTGCAAACCCTAATTTTAAAACATATTTTTCTACTTAGATTCAGATACTTTCTTTTCCATGGGCAAACAAGTTTATTTATGTTTGAATTAATGACCTATCAGTCTGAGATCTAAAAACATAACTTGAGCTGTGTATTGGTTATGACAGTTCAGAGTCAACTAAATAATTCAAAGTGAGAGGCAGTATATCCAAGAGTTAACAGCAAGACCTCTGGAACCAGTAGACTTTGACTGAAATTACGGCTTTTTTACCTGCAAGCTATGTGACCTTGGGCATGTTGCTTAACCTATCTATGCCTCTGTTTTCAGAGCACTCAGTGCTATGTGCTAGCAGTTATTGTTATTATTATCGTTGTTATTGTTATTACACAGTTTTCACAGATCACACTGGACCCTGATTTTATATGCATACATATATACTGAGAGTGCCAAAAAAAGATATAGACATTTTAAGAGATGCTATCTATATATTATTTTAGTTTGCCATAATCAGAAGTGTCTGAACGCTGATGGTAACCACTCTGAGCACCTCTTGTAATTGCAGAAGTCAAGTGTGACTTGTGTTCATCTTTTGTTATCAGTACATGTTGAGTATTGCAATTTGAATACTTTTTTTCCCTTTTTAAAAATGTATATACATTATTTGGCACCCTCTGTATATACACACACATGTGAACACATATTAAGGTTTTTTCTTCTATTTAAGTTACTGGTTTCTGGATTTCTGTGGTCCTGAGTATACAATTATACAAATTAAACATCAGTACAATTTCCTGACCATGAATCTTCATGCTGCTGTAGTTTATAGTCAGAAAGTCATGGAAAGAGCACTGGGCTTCTGAAAGCCACAGGGTTCCTCATAACTGGGCCACTTACTACCTATGGTCCTGCTCTCTGTGTCTGAGTGTCACCTCTAATAGGAGACAGGCACAGTTGGCCAAGACAGGAGCCAAGTCATCTTTACCCCATGGTGGCCCTAATAACACCCTTATCTGCATCGTGACAAAAAATAAGGTCAGTTCAAGGCAATGTGCAATATGAGAAATGTGTAGAAAGTTGAGGCCATAAATGCCCTTCAGACTAATTTCCAGAGTCCCTGTGTTCATTCCTTGATAAATTAATCAAGTTCTGCTGAGGCTGTTGGGGTCATGCTAGAATGAAATGTTCTTGGCTTCAAAAGGGAATAGACAGAAGTTAGGGAACTGAAGAAAACAGAGTTTTCTTATTCATTGGCTTTGCTAGAGTGTGAAAACCAGTCTCTCTGGGTGTTTACGTTGTTGCTGAGAACAACTGGTTCAATATTCCAGTAGCTGCTTTACTAGCTTCCTTTACTGGCTAGCTGACTTTCATGGCTTCCTTTACTGGCTAGCTGAATTCATGTTAGTTGCTCAGTTATTAATGAAGCACCTTCTATGTGAATAAAAAAACTTCTGATGCTCTTGAAGCACAAAACCCTCCATAATGTACTGTATGTGCCCTAAAGGAGCTTGGACCCTAATCAGAGAGGATAGATGTGGCTACCTTCAAAGTTAGTTACCAACATTGAAGTCAAGGAAAGACTGAGGATCTATCCAGACTAAATCGGCATGGCAACTAAATGCAACATGTGAGTTGGAACTGAATTCTTGTTAAAAAGGGTATTATTGGGACAAGTGGTGAACATTGAGTGGGGTCTGAGGATAAGATGGTGGTAGTGAATCAATGCTACTTTCCTGGTTTTATATTGTAAGTTATGAAGGATAATGTCCTGTTTGTAGAAAACTTACATTAAAGTATTCATGGATGATAAAGTATAGGTTCACAATTTACTCTCAGGAAATAAAAGGACCTGGTACCTAGGGTGATTAACCAACTTTGTTTTCTTGAGACAGTTTCAGTTTTAATACTGAATCATGGGGGCAAGTCCCTCAATCCTAGGCAAACTTGAATGGTTGCTCATCCTATCTGTATGGTACCTGCAACTTTTCTGTACATTGGAGTTGTTTCAAAATAAATATTTTAAAATAAAAAGTTAGGTAGTAAAGCAATAGTAATTCGATTGACCAATATAAGCATGAATAAAGCGACAGTGCATGAGAGTTTCCAAGCAATGGTACAGACACTAAGTGGTATAGTTGGCAGAAGTGCTCATGGTAAGCTGGAATGGTCAGAGATGGGGGGTGGTACCACACAAGGGGTCACAGGTGTGCTGTCAATCTGAGCACCTCCCACCACTGTAGTGCAAAGGAGACAGGGCCCTAGTCCTGGTCCTGCCATTCTCAACTAGACTGAGCTTGAACAAGTCATTTGTTTATTCCAAGCCTTAGTCTCTCTCTTCATCTGCAAAATAAGATGTATAGAGGATTTCAATTTTTTTTCCTTGGCAGTTGAATCCCTTCCTTAAAGGAAATGTCACCATTTAAAACATAATGGAACTACCCTAGTTGTAGTGCAGGAAGGATTTCAAGTCCTGTGGCCTTCTAGGTCTTTCCCAAGCCTCCTTTGTTGTGGTCTCAGATCCTCCTTGCTGCCCTGGAATTCTGTATAATGCAGTGTGAAAGCCACTGAGCTAAAAAGTATTTCTTTTGTCATTTATAATCACTCTTTTGCCTTCTAAGATGGATGGATCCCTTTCCCCTAGAAAATTTCATGATGCAAATATCTGTTACCTCTAGGACAAACATGGTGTTTTCAGAAATTATTTGTCAAAGTTCATAAATTCATGTTTAAGAGAAAGTCCATTTAGCATTATTTAGCATCAGCATTATGTATATGGCATTATAATTTCTTGTCATAGCAAAATCTAGAAATGAATTCATTTATGAGGTTGATTTCCTCTTGGGCATAAGAGTAAAATGCGGCCTGAGAACACTAAATGGAGGATAGGAAAGAGGGAGAGTAGAGATTAAGTCTAGGTCAACATGGAACATGACTTTTTGAATATGAGGTCCAGGTTTCTCCCTGAAAATTTTTCTTCAAAAACAGCATGACAGTCATTATACTTTTTGTCATCATACTTGTAGTATAATGATTAGTAAGTATACAATGCCAAAAGGCTTCTCTGCTTTCAGTCATTTGTATGTGAATATGTATTTTATGAGTTGTGGTGTTATTTGCTTATAAATCAGGCAATTCTTAGCTCACATAAGAATTCCTCAGCTGCTTGTAGCAGCTGTGACTCACCCTACCTCCAGGGGTCTGCAGTCCTGGGCCTGGGCCAATATCTTCTGACTAAATTCTCACTCATCTGCAAGCTTCTACACATGCTGTTCCTTGTTCATGAAATATTCTTACCCCGTTTCTCTTGGCTGATCTAATTTTGGCATAGCCTTCAGGGCTCAGCTGAGGTACCATGTCTCCAGAAGTCTTTTGAGATGCCCTCCAGTGGGCACTCCCAGCTGCTATGATCACACACTTTACACTGCAGTGTATTTGCTCACCTAACAGGAAGAATGTCTATTAATACTCCTCTTCCTGTAGTTGTTTCTGTGACTGGGCTAGGTTTCAGTAACTGAAGAGATCTTTATGACTGTGAATTGGAAAGAGCTGGAACAGAGCCTGATTCCTCCACATAAGAAAGGGCTGAGAAGGTGGGATGGTGCCCTGCATGAGAAGTAAGGAAACATAATCATAGGAATCAGAGAGACTTCAAAGGAAGACATATTGAACAGGAGTTTATGAAGTTGGACAGTCTGGGTTATGCAGTCTACCATTTTTAGGAAGTCAGAAAGGCTAATATAAAATTATGAATACTTGATATGCTCAGGTATTTTTGTAGGAAAAAAAAGCCACATTCAGCATATTGATTGTAGTGTAGCCAACCTAAAATCAGCTGGCTGTTCATCATGACAGCCATACATTTGTCTCCCACTCCAGACCCTACACATTTAATCTGCATGCATTTGTTCTTTCGTACATACCACATGGTAGGTCCCTAATAAACATTGGCTGAATTAAGAAGAACCTTGGTTCTAGATAAGAGCATGGAGTGAATACTGTTTTAAGTAACCTTTTTGAAATTGGGACCATTTTGATGAGGCCAATTGAGCATTTGACAACATCAGGTGGTGTCTGGGACAGCTGCTCTCACTCCCAGATTCATGTTGACTTGGGACAGGGATGGTGGAGAGTTCAAAGATGTCTGTTTCACATGGTTCTTGTTAATAAAATCACAGTGACTGTTTTTTTAACATCATGAGATCCCCTTTAAAATGTTCTCACAAAGCTCTGGCCTAAAGATCTAGTCCTTCCTCCAGAATGGGGTATTCTTAACCACTGAGCATCTTGGACAGGACAAGAAGTCACATTTTAGTACCTATGATTCACAATGAAGTAGGAGAAAGACACTTGGATTTAGGACCAGAAAATCTGCTTTCTGGTCTCGGCTCAGCGGGCGTAATCCTCTATCTGGAAAAATTCCTCACACCCTTGGAACCTCATTTATAGCAACTAAAACCCTCTTAGGGACACTGTGAAGATCAAAGGAGAGACTATGAGGAAAATGGCCAAGCATAGCAGCTTTAAATCTGTTATTAGTGTCAGTCATGCGTGCTTTCATTATTTTGTTCATTCATTCAGAGATTTCCAGCAGCTCTTCATATATAGCAGAGATATACTGAAGAACTCTAGGCATAAAAGGGAATTTTTTAATACTGGTAATTTATAAATTAATGAAGGCGCCACAGGGTAGACTTGGGTGAATTGGGGGAGGAGGGTGGAAGATAGAGGAGATGTTTTATTTTATGAAAACTGCCTTTTGTTAAAGAGAAGGGGTCATGTTTTTAATTAGTATTTTTGAGTGCAGATTTGTCAGGGGTCCAGTTTTGGTAAGTAGCATATTAGATTGACAGGTGACCCTGAGGTCACTTTCTGGTTTTCTGGATCCTTTCTGTCTGCCTTCATTATCCTGTTTCTGACTGTTTTGGCCTGTATTGGCTGGATATGTAGGGAGGATAAATTGGAATGAGATGATTGTACTGGGTGAGTCCAAATAAATTTTCTTTTCCTGTCTTGTCCCCTTCTCCTTCCTTCTTTTCTAAGGCTTTTCTCCTTTTAAACTTTTAAAATTCCTATGCCATTTATAAAAATCAAAGCAACTTATATAATTGGTGAAAAAGTGGAAAAATCTTGAAATAAATCAGGTTATCTTTGTTTAAAAGTCACTATTTTATAACTCACTTAATTGGTATGTATCACCTGCAAAAGACAAAATTAACCTTTCTTATTTAGTAACTGAGACCCATAGCATGACTGAATGTGATACAATACTAATAGTGAAGTTTTTCTCTGTTTTTCTTAGTACCTTAGTTGCCTGGCTCTTGTAGTTGCAAAATTACCCCAAGTACTTATTAAGGTATTAGTTGATTTGTAGGATGCTAGGCTGCCACAGTAGGACTACATGGTAGATAGAAGCAGCATTGATGGTGTGCTTTTAAAAGTTTCTTCCTTTTTAGTTGTAGATGAATTCCTTGCTCCCTGCATTGACTGGACATTCTTCAGAGAATGAGGCAGACACTCCTTGAACCCATGGCCTGAAGCACTTATGAGCCACGTGTGTAGCTTACTATGAAAGCATTGGGATCTTTGAGGGAGATTCTTCCAGAAATGCCAGCCAACCAGTGTTGACAGTTTCCCGTGGCACCAAAGTGAAACCCACAGAACATCAGACCTCTGGGTTGACAGGCCCTCGGCCAGTAGAAGGATACCTCTGTTCTATGAAGTGTTCCAACTGGTTCCCAAAGAAGCAGAACTACATTGGGGCCAGAGAGCCCAGGAGGGGCCCAAGAGAAAGAGCTGCTCAATCGATTTGGGTCTCCGCATGTAGGCTGAGGCCTTGATGCCTGAGACACAGAAGCTGAGACGTGCTATAAATTGGGCCCAGAAGTTCTTGCCTAACTTCTGAAGAGCATGGGTTGAAGAGTCCCAAACCTTCTCTAGTTCTCTCTCAGTCTGTTCTTTGCCAAAGTTCAAAAGCTCTAGGGAGCAACAAAAAGGCTCATCTGAGATCATCGGATCCTTCCTGTCTGTTCAAAGAGGACCAGTCCCGTTCCCAAATGGATATTCACAGCTTATTTTCGAGCTCCCAAAATAACTATTCAGAAATGGCCTTATCTTCAGAATTTTCAGATTCCTTCCTGAAGAAGGATTTTCCTGACAATCAGTCTTGTGGGTGGCAAGAAAATGTAGTTAAGAATGAGAGGGAGAGGAGAGCGGCTGTGTCCCCTGCTGATAGTCTTAAGCAGGAAGATTCTACCCAGCAAATGTATGACAGAACAGGAAATAGAAATATTCAGAACCCCAGTGAAGATGAGATATCTTCTGAGAGGGTGGGGTTTCAGCCACGACTCAGACACGCTTATGAGGAAAGTAAGGTTTTAGGGGAGACTGGACAGAACCCACCCAGAAATGGTTATTTCTGGACTCCACTGACAGAAAGCTCAGAGGAGGAATCTAGATAAATCTGAGGGAGATAAGGGAAGTCTTAGAAGGGCCGTTCTTGGCAGAAAATACAGGGAGTTTTCAGTTGTCTTATCTCCCACAAGTGATAGCACACTAGTGTCGAAAACCACTGTGCTGGAAAATGGTGCTTCCTCTCTGGGGGAGACACACCTGGAGGCTGAGATCAGGGAGAAGTTCAGAAGAGCGGAGCCCGAGGGGACACCCAAGGATGTCACAGCAAGGTGTAAGGTTGACAGCTCCAGAGAGGAAGGCCCCAGCCAAGGACTACTGGAGGGTCAACATATACACCTCTGTGACAGCTCCAATGGAAGGAGAAAGGATTCAGACAATGCTGGCTTTACTTTGGGCTCCCCCAAACTGTTATTAATCATAAAAATGAGTGGAACCACCCCATCACAAAGAGACAAGGGAAGACCCTCATGGGGAGATTGCCAAGAGGTGGTCAGAACACTCATATGCAGAGTTCTGTTAAAAGCAGCCCTTCTGTGACAACTCAGAAGCAGTTTGATCGAGCCCATCATGAAAGCAACTTGGCCCCTCAAGTTGCCAATGGCTTGCTGAATATGTTAGGAGACCCCTTGGAGAATATTGCCTTTTGCCCACATTGGTCAAACCAATTGCTGCCACCTGGGATGGACAGCAGATCAGTGCAGACGCCTGGAGTAGTGACCAAGGAAATAATTCAGAGGCAAAAGGAAAAACCTCTACCTCCAAGCCACCCCATTTCCAGAGACTTTTTCAAAGCTGGTTTGAAGGGATCTTTCCCACTCCAGGAAATCAGCAATAGCCTCTTTTGGAAGAACGACCCGCCTCATGAACCAGAGCCGGGGGCCAGTGTACTGGAGACATATTTGTATTATTTGCATGTGTTGAACAAGGTCAGGGGTCTGTCTTCAGAAGGGAGGAACTCCTCTTTGCCTTTCCAGGGGCCTCCACTGTCGGAATCAAAGTTGGTTCTTACATCTCCAGAAGAGAAAGGCAGGTTTGAGGGGCCGGGCTGGAAGGGAACACACAGGGATGGAGAGATGGGAGCAAGGGCAGTACAGTTGTAGAAGGTGATGGGCTAGCCCATTCCCAAGGATGACGCTGTGCTAAAGATGTCACTCTGGAGAACAGCTTTTGGAAACCTGAAAGCAACTATGGTATGGTACGGTATGAAATCAGAGCTGGGCAAAAAAGTCTCAAGAGCAACAAATGTGTTGGCACTTGTAGACTGTACCACGTAGCCACTGGGATAAGACACAGGTCCTCACTGTGTGACCTCTAAGCATAACATGGGGATAATTACCGGGGTAAAGCGTAAAGTATAAGATACTATGCCAATGTTAGTTTTGTTTTGTCAGACCAAAAGCCATCAGCTGATTAAAAAGTAATATTAGAAAATAGTTGTCCTGAAGGGTAAAAGCTACAGCATTCTTGTGGTTGAATCTCTTTCTTTCTCTCAGGTGCTGGCATTTTCCATGAGTATGATGGTTTGATTCATTTTTCCGTCTGGCAATTTGGATGGAAATAAACATGTGCCTTTCATCTGAAGTACGTTTCAATAACCCAGCGTTTGAAAATATAATCTGCCTCTCCAATTTGAGTGCTGTGTAGATAGAAAATAATTAATTCATTTGAATTTAAGACTAAGCCCAGATTAGGAATATAAAACACCTCGCTAGATCATTGGCAAAAAGAAAAAAAATCTTATTTGGATTCACGGTTTTCCTTTTCTTGGAAATAGGTTCCTTGATTTGTTATGAACAATAGTAAAATATAACATTCCAAAGATATTTTGAGAAATAGCTAAAATGGTAGAAGATACAGATTATTAAAGTATGTTTATAATATTCTCACAAGATTTGGGAGGGTCACACATGCCTTCTATCAGTGCAGCTAACGGAGAACATATGCAAGATAAAATCTGTGTGCTTAATATGAAACGTGAAGGGTTTGTAACTTTTTATGTTTTTGGGCATGTTCTGTTCTGTTACCCCCCAAATGATATCCAGAATGACCAGCTGCAGAAAGTCCTGTGAAATGGCTGATTCTATTTGTTCCTCAAATATAGGTGGAGATATGAAGCCAAGGTTTGAGCATTCTTTTGTTTTGTCAAATAAGATTAACATTTTAAATAGCTAAATGTCAACACTAGCAATCTTCTGAGAAATTGGTTAATATTCTAGTTTATACAATGTGGTAAAATTGATTAGCTCTTGAAGGTCCACCTTGTGTTAGAAACTATGCATGGGCAGAAGAGACAGTTACTTGAGAGGATGAGAGTACAAGGGAGAAATGCAAATACAGTGCTTGGGGAGCAAAAGAAGAAGAAGTGATTGTACTGGTGGAATAAGGACATACTTTATTTTGTAGGTGGTAATTGAAGGGGCTTGTGAAAAATGGTTGGGAGTTCAACAAGTGAAAAAAGGAGGCCAGGCTCGGTGGCTCAGCCTGTAATCCCAGCGCTTTGGGAGGCCGAGGCGAGTGGATTGCCTGAGCCTGCGGGTTCAAGACCCACGTGGGCAACTTGGCGAGACCTCATCTCTACAATAAATCCAAAACTAGCCGGGTGTGGTAGTGCACGCCTGTAGTTCCGGCTACTTGGAAGGCTGAGGCAGAAGGACCACCAGAGCCCATCAGGGCGAGGCTGCAGTGGCCAGGAGCGTGCCACTGCACTCCAGTCTGGGGGACAGAGTGAAACTCCAACTCAGAAAAAAAAAAAAAAAAAAGGAACAGTCATTGGTAGAAACAGCATGAGCATAGCCGTAGAGCATGTATTTTGTTGAGAGAGTAGCAGGTTGTCCAGCGTCATTGGATACATTAGTCAGCATTATTTTGTTGCAAGTGATAGAAGCATTACTCAAACTAGTGGGGGCAACAGAAAAAATGTACTGGTTTGCTTACCGGAACATCTGTTCAGGCTTCATCTAGCAACTCTGCACAATAGAATCAGTATTCTACCTCTCTCCAATTCTTTGCTCTGCTTTTCATATGGCAAGGACCTTCATTAAGCTTTCTGATTGTTTGGCCTCAGGGCGACCTTCTATAGAGTCTCTCCTAAAACAAACTCTCCTAAAACAAACTCCTCCAAGCTGGGCTCGGTGGCTCAGCCTGTAATCCCACGCCTTGGGAGGCCGAGGTGAGTGAATTGCCTGAGCTCGCAGGTTCAAGACCTGCCTGGGCAACTTGGCGAGACCTCATCTCTACAATAAATCAAAAATTAGCCAGGCGTGGTAGCATGCGCCTGTAGTTCCCGCTACTTGGAAGGCTGAGGCGGAAGGATCCCCGGAGCCCAGCAGATCGAGGCTGCAGTGGCCGGGAGCGGCCACTGCACTCCAGTCTGGGTGACAGAGTGAGACTCCAACTCAAAATAAATAAATAAATAAATAAACTTCTCCAAAGATTTCATCAACTTAGTTTTGTGTTTCTTCTGGGATCCTTTCACCAGTGCGGGTATATAGAAATTGAAGTCAAAGACTTCACGTGTTTCATGGCTCTGCCACTTGTTGACTGAATGTCTTTGGTTGAGTTACTTAAGCACTCTGAGATTTAGTTTCATTAACTGTAAATGGGTGTGACATTTGCCCCACTGGCTTGGGAGGATTGTTTTGAAGATGATAAGAGTACGGTATATGGAGGAGTTTCGAGAATCACAAAGTGTGATACACGCGTAAGATATAATTAGTAACACTAATATTAACAATATGTCTATGTGGTACACAGCAAGTTATCCTAGAACTAGGTGACCTTTTTGGGCTTATGTTTATATCCCTTCTGTAAAACAGTCTCATTGTCATCAGCATCAGATCAGTGAAAGTTTATTATGTACTTGGCCCATGTGTGCCACGCGACCAATGTATCTTTATAGTAGATGACAGCCACTGTGCACTCTTGGATGACATGTTTGTATGGTTTCCTCAGCTTTATGACCTGGAATCCATTTTTTCTTGTTTCATCCCATGTCTCTGGAAAGTGTGAGTGATCTAATGATCTGAAACAAAACTTACCAAAAGCACTTTTCTCCAGGAATTTTTTGTTTTCCCAGTGATGAGTTTGGCAATAGAAATCTGTTGTCTTTCTAGGCTCCTGGGACCTATAAATAGTGTAAGTGAAGGGCTTTAAGTTCGCATCTTGAACCTAGACGTGGCCTCTGGACTCTAGACACCTACATATACCTTCTTAATTGGCATGCCCAGTTGAATGTTTCACAGGAACTTCAAACTTGGCAGGTTGAAATGACATTCATCAGTTCCTGTCCCACCCATGGTGACCCTGCACTTCTGCAGGTCCTCTGTTTGTGGCTAGTGCCCCTGTGCGCATAACTATCCCGGCCAGAAGACTGAGGTCATCCCTTACTCCTTTTCCTGCCTCACCTTCCATACTTGGTCCATCCCCAAATCCTGCCTGTTTTCACCTCCTAAATATTTTCGATATAGCTACTCATCTTCATCCTCAGCCCCTTACCATCAGCTCGTCCTAGAGGACTGCAACGCCTCCTGCCTTTTCCCCTGTAAGCACTTGGACTCTCATCTGATGTGTTTTCCACGCTGCCATCACAGCAATTTTTTCCCAACATCTTAATAGTGGAGCAGTGGAGGCAGTGAATCTCCATTGCCCTTAGAGTACAGATTAATCACGTTAGCGTGTCCTTTGGGGTTCAGAGTGTTTCCACCCCTGCCTCTCACCCTCTCCCTCCAGCCATACCACCTTCCTCAGTTCCTCTGGCGCCTTATATTTCCTCCCACCCCGGAGCTTTTGTATTTGCTATTCCCCAGCCTGGAGTGCTCTCCCCACAGTTTGGTCAAGTGCTTTCACTCTTGGGACTGAGCTTTAAGACCACAAGGATGTCCCATCAGACTAGATCTGGTCTACTTTTCAGTTTGCTCCCAAAGCACTCTATTTTTCTCTTTCAAGAAACTTAACTAAACTTGCTCCTGCTCTGGGTCTACAAGAGCAGGATCAAGTCTGTCTCGAGTACTAGGAGCTAGCACTATAAGTGCTCAGTATTTATTTACTGAGTAAATAAATAAATATATGTAAATTGCGCTGAAAGCTGCACTGATTTTTACTGGGTTGCTAGCTATCATCTATCTATTACACATATGGAATATATAACATACACACATATAGATTCCGTACATATAATAACTTTTACTTTGCTAGCTTTAAGAGTTGGGTCTTTTTAAGAAAATAATCTAGATAAGAACCACCTTTTTCTTTGAAACACACCTTCTATTTATTCTATTTATTTATTTATTTATTTATTTTTTTGAGTCGAAGTCTCACTACGTCGCCCAGACTGGAGTGCAGTGGCCGCTCCCGGCCACTGCAGCCTCCACCTGCTGGGCTCCGACGATCCTTCCGCCTCAGCCTCCCAAGTAGCTGGAACTACAGGCGCGTGCTACCACGCCCGGCTAATTTTTTGATTTATTGTAGAGATGAGGTCTCGCCAAGTTGCCCAGGCGGGTCTCGAACCCGCGGGCTCAGGCCATCCACTCACCTCGGCCTCCCCAGGCGCGGGATTACAGGCTGAGCCACCGAGCCCGGCTCTATTTATTTATTTTTAACAGACAAGTAAAAATT
>CAUYQG010201149.1:0-13221 GCA_963574415.1 Tarsius wallacei | reverse complement strand
TGGCGCGGGATGATGCGCGTTTTCTTGTTGTCGCGGGCCGCGTTGCCCGCCAGCTCCAGGATTTCGGCGGTCAGGTACTCCAGCACCGCCGCCAGGTACACAGGCGCGCCGGCCCCGACCCGCTCGGCATAGTTGCCCTTGCGGAGCAGGCGGTGCACACGGCCCACGGGAAACTGGAGACCCGCCCGCGAAGAGCGGGTTTTGGCTTTGGCGCGAGCTTTGCCTCCCTGTTTGCCGCGTCCAGACATAGCGAAACAGAATGAAGTCAAAAGCGACTAAAGAAAAAGTACAAAAAGCCCACCTTTTATAGCCTTTGCTGGGCGCGAAAAAGAAGCTGGGCCATTGGCTAAACTTGCAGTTCGGTTTTAAACAATCCACATAACGTATCTTAAAATATGTTTTGATTGGACGATATTGGTATCTACGTCATAACACGTAATTTCCAATCAGAGTAGGAGTTTACTCAATCTCATTTGCATAGGAGGTAGTAAATAAAAGAGGACACGACCCACTTGGCTCTCATTCTTCTCTTTTTTGAGGGCTGTTACTTCCTCCACTATGCCTGAACCTGCTAAGTCTGCTCCTGCCCCGAAGAAGGGCTCCAAGAAGGCGGTCACCAAGGCGCAGAAGAAGGACGGCAAGAAGCGCAAGCGCAGCCGCAAGGAGAGCTACTCCATCTACGTGTACAAAGTGCTCAAGCAAGTCCACCCCGACACCGGCATCTCGTCCAAGGCCATGGGCATCATGAATTCCTTCGTCAACGATATCTTCGAGCGCATCGCGGGCGAGGCGTCGCGCTTGGCGCATTACAACAAGCGCTCGACCATCACCTCCAGGGAGATCCAGACTGCCGTGCGTCTGCTGCTGCCCGGGGAGCTGGCTAAGCACGCCGTGTCTGAGGGCACCAAGGCCGTCACTAAGTACACCAGCTCCAAGTGAGCTCGCCCGCAGCTTCCTACAATCCAACGGCTCTTTTCAGAGCCACCTATACTTTCAAAAGAAGTAGCTGGTGCATTTCAATAGACCAGTTTCTTTCGAGAGGACTGGAGGTTGGTTTAGGAGGGAAGATATATGGGAAAGAGCACTTGACGCATTTGGGGGTATGCATTTGGGCTGGCGCTTAAGTAAATTTGTTTGGGTTCTTTGATTCTCTTAGGGGGAAAAAAGCTTTCAGTTTTGCTCTCACCTACGACAGTCATATTTCGCTTTGTTAAGCTTTTTCAATGAAAGTAACGTTCCTCTCTCTGATTGGGCAGTGGCTCCATTTGAAAAGCCCGCCAGGCACTGCAATTTGCCAGATACCCTCACCCCCGTTGCGTTTTTCAAAGAGGTTCTATGGAAGTTTAAATGAATTTTGCCGTTTTCTGCGGGAATGCACCAGGGTCTGGAGCCAAAAGCCAGAAGCTGGAATTAACTGTTCCCGTTTTCTGCAGTCGGACGGATTCTGGGCGCAATCGACTTCTCGGTGTCTATTGCCCATAGACTAGAGAATAGTTACTGTAACACTAACCCTGCCAATGCCACAGAGATTATTACGCTGAGCTGAAATAGTAGCACGTTAAAGGTCAAAAGAGCTACTTAAGGTTAAAATGTCGAACAAAGAACCCAACAACTTGGGAAAAAACTCTTTCTTCAATGTTTAATCAGGTGGCATCGAGGGGAGAAAGTCTGACGGGATTTGCGGGAGCAGGAGCAGTTTTCAAGCTGACATTTGAGAAATCTTATGATTAGGAATCCTGCAACAGGAGTTGGGAGAACCCAGCGTCTGAAGAGAAGCCGACCCCGTAAAAGGCAACAGGAAGGAGTGTATCAAGAGCGTAGGCTAGTTAGGAATGCAAGGGAGTGGAGACTTTCCAGGCATGATAGTCTTTCAATTCCTCCACTCTCAAGTGCCTGAAGTCTTTGCATTTTATAGTGTTAACAACCTCTGTCACCCCGTTATCCCCTCGTCTGTAAGTTAATGCTATTGTAAATATTTTTCCCCATTAACAGAAAAACAAGTCCCTCTACCACAACTCTACCCTAGACTTCAAAATCATCTCTTTACTTCTCCCCCCCACCACCCCGTGCTTCCCTGTCGTCGCTTTCCTTAAAACTGAGCGTGGGGGCTCTCTAAGACAAGCCTTTCTTTGCCACAGGCAACAAACAGCCCCTATATGACGCCAACTGGCCAGCGGGTCTTGCAAAATACAGTTGACAGGTTTGCTGTTCACTTCCCTAAAATGAGGTTCCTTCCCCAGTCCCTGTGCCCCAGTCACTAAAGTTTGGCGCCTCGGAGTTGGCGGCAGAGTCCATCGACAAACTATTCTACTTGGTAACCAGCAGCTCCCTAATTTTATAGCGTCCCTTGACTTCTAGGCTTCACATTTGTCCCCTCCCTTCATTCTTCCTTTGCTCTCTTTCAAAGATTGTTTCTTGCTCCAGTCTCCCGCCCGCCACCTTTTCTTGAGAGAGCTGAGGGGTGATTACCCTCCAAGAGCGTGAAGTAAAACATGTTGCGCTGTTCTGCCATCTTGTGGCAAAAAAGGCAAAAGTACAAATCCAAGGCGTGTTTCAATCCCAAATGAAATGCTTCTTTAACTTTCTACTGACAGTGACCTAGGGGAGGGTTACAATTTCTGTCTCCTTGTAATTGCATGATTTAAGTTAATTTCTCCTAGAGTCATTCACGTATGCATGTGAAGGGCAAGGTAAGGAGAAAAACATGGTGTGGGGACGAACGGAGGAAAAAAGTGGTGCTAAGTTTTGTGATCTGGTTAGAATAACAACAAAAAATAAAAAACCCCAAATACTCTGTACCCTAACATAGATAATAATATGATCGTGGTTTCTAGTTTTGATCCTCAAAATGATAGATAATTTGAATGTTTCTTGCAAACCTGAACACCTGATAAAAACAACATTATCCCTAATTTTTCTAGGCTGCTGTTTGAAGATGTGCCATGACCTACAAATATGACAATCATATGACTAAATTGTAGTTAATCCACCATGAACAGATCAATGTAAACATGGTATCCTCAGGCATTTTGCAGATTTTCTCCTCCTTCACCTTTAAATACTTGAGAGTTTTCCTAAAGTCTCTCTTGCCTATTAAAACACTTGTATAGCCAGGTGTGATGGCTCACACCTGTAATCACAGTATTTTGGGAGTCTGAGGCGGGAGGATTGCCTGAGCCCATGGGTTTGAGACCAGCCTGGGCAACTTGGCAAGGCCTCGTCTCTACAATAAATCAAAAAAATTAGCCAGGCATGGTGGCGCACGCCTGTAGTTCCAGCTATTTAGAAGACTGAGGCAGAAGGATTGCCTGAGCCCAGCAGGTTGAGGCTGCGGTGGCTGTGAGCGTGCCACTGCCCTCCAGCCTAGGCGACAGAGTGAGATTCCAACTTAAAAAATAAAAATAAATAAATAAAGGAAGAAAGGGGCCAAGAATTATATCCAGTCAGATTGAACTTCAAGTATAAAGCCTGTATAGATAGCTGGGTATGGTGGCTCACTCCTGTAATCTCAGCACTTTGGAAAGCTGAGGTGGATTGCTTGAGCCCAGGAGTTCAAGATCAGCCTAAGCAACATAGCAAGACTTCATCTCTACAAAAAATTTTAAGAAGTCAGCCAGGTGTGGTGGTGTGCACCTGTAGTTCCTGCTACTCCTGAGTCTGAGGCAGAAGGGTCACTTGAGCCCAGGAATTTGAGATTGTGGTAAGTTGTGATCCTGCCACTGCACTCTAGCCTGGGTGACAGAGTGAGACTCCAACCCCCCAACAAACAAACAAAAAACATAAATAAATAAATAAATAAATAAATAAATAACTTGTATTAGTTTGGTAGGGCTGACATTAAAAAATGTTACAGACTGGGTGGCTTAAATAACAAAAACGTATTTTCTTATAGTTCTGGAAGCCAGAAGTCCAAGAGCAATGTGGTTTATATCCTTGGCTCCAGATCACCATCTTTTAGCTATGTCCTCACATGGCCTTTTCTCTGTGTATGCTCTCCCTTGTGACTCTTTTTCTCATAAGGGCATCCATCCAGTTAGGTTAGGGCACCACACCTATACAACCTAATTTAACCTTAATTGCCCCTTTAAAAGCCTTGTTTTCAAATACAATCCCATTAGGAGTCAGGATTTCAACATACGAGCTTTTTGGGAACACAATTCAGACCATAACAAATCATTTTTCATGCTTTGATCCCAACCCTCTGTTCCAAATTATCTTTCATAAAATGTCTACATTTGTCAGATAAAGCTACAGTTTGATATTTCTTAAAACTGAAGTTAAAAGTCAGTTGCTCACAAAGGCTCAGCACACTGGAGAAAAACCAGCTACATATTAGAAACCATATTTCACTGTCTTCTTAATTCTGCTATAAGAACAACCATAGCACAAGAGCATTCATAAATGCAAACTAATGTAGAAACTAATGAACCAGTAGGAACTTGAGAGAACTGAAGAACACGAAACCTGCACAATGTGTTTTCACTAATATCTTTGTAGCGATGTGGGCACAGGGACAGTGAATCTTCCAATTTTTCAAGAAGATATGCATTTTAATATGAAACATTCAAAATTTTCAATATTGGCCACTGATACAAAAATTATAACATGGTGCGAACTAAACAGCAAAAAAAATGTCTGCTGACTTTATCAAGCCATTTATCTCTGAAGCTGAAAGTTCATCAAGCCCTTCATTTCAGAAGTTGAGATTTGTGAATATTAACAAAGATTTCTGTGCCCATGACAAGCTGTTCATCAAGCAACTCTCCCGTAACCAAAGCCCAGATTAAATGCCAGGCCTTTTCAGCTCTCTAAATCCTATTCCTCACTTTGTCTCTCTTTTTAGAGCACCAGGTCTCTCACACAGCAGGCATTCAAGAATTCTTTTCTGCCAGTTAAGAAAATAGGTAAAGAAGTGAACTTAAAGAAAAGTTAAAAATTGTGAATTTACAGTAAAAGTGATGAAAGGTGTTTGGAGTTATCTATGGTGGATTGAATAGTTACGTGGATAAATAAATCCATTATTTTCTACTTATGTTACTTCTGTCTGATTTTTTGTTAATATTGTTTTAAATTGACAAATCATTATTGTATACATTTATGAGGGACAATAGATATTTTAATATATGTTGTTGGGGTTCAGAAAGCAATACTCCAAAATGAAGGCTTCAGAAATTAAAATTCCTCTCTGACCTGCCTTCCTGCCTCTGGCCTTTCATTCTCCTCCAAGGCTAGCCACAGAAACTAGAATCCCTCTTCCCCAAAGCCAAGGCAGGAGAACCGCATAAAGCCAAGAGTTGGAGAAATCAGAATCCCTTCTTCTCAAAAAACCCAAAACCTAAAAATATTACTTTAGCTACCCACTCCCTTGGTCTTTCTGTATAAAAATTGGCCATTTATGGTCAGAAGTTGTCTGATATACCTTGTTTGACAGTAGGTCATAAGAACCCCATTCCAGAGAAACTTCTTTCCCATATCCAGAAGAAAGAAATGCATGCTCAGAAAGCTCAAGAAGGATCTATATAGACAGGCCTTGCTGAGTTTCCCCACTCAGTCTATTAGCATTACATCATACCCTTTTTGTCCAAGCGTATTTCTACATGGCTGTCTATACTTTGTAGAACAAAAATAAATGGAAAATTTCCTTCTATCTTTGGGCCTTTATTCTTTTTTTTTTTTTTTTTTGAGTTGGAGTCTCACTCTGTCGCCCAGACTGGAGTTCAGTGGCCGCTCCCGGCCACTGCAGCCTCGACCTGCTGGGCTCCGGCGATCCTTCCTCCTCAGCCTTCCAAGTAGCTGGAACTACAGGCGTGCGCTACCACGCCCGGCTAATTTTTTGATTTATTGTAGAGATGAGGTCTCGCCTGTCCAGGCGGGTCTCGAACCCGCGGGCTCAGGCAATCCACTCACCTCAGCCTCCCAAAGGCGCAGGATTACAGGCTGAGCCACTGAGCCCGGCTCTAATTTTATTTTACTTGTATCTGCCTCTGTTTCCATTCCCACCCTGTCTCAAGGTGTTGATGAGTTGGCTCTTCGGAGCGAGGCTCTGTTCTGTGTCTCTCTTCTCGCTTCTTGTTGTGTCAACAATCCTTGGCCCTCTTGGCTTGTGGCTGCATCACTCCATTCGCTGCCTCTGTCCACATGGGTGTCTTCTCTGTGTGTGTCTGTATGTCTCTCTGTATCCCCCCACCTTGTTTGTTGCCCAGATTGGATTGCGTGGCATGCTCATGGCCACTGCAGCCTCGACCTCCTGGGCTCAGGTGATCCTTCTGCCTCAGCCTTCCAAGTAGGTGCAATCACAGGCATGTGCCACCACACCCAGCTAGTTATTTTGATCTATTGTAGGGACAAGGTCTCACCAAGTTGCCCAGGCTGGTCTTGAACCCCTGGGCTCAGGCAATATTCTCACCTCTGCCTCCCAAAGTGCTGGGATTACAGGCGTGAATCACCACACCTGGCTGCCCCACCCTTTTAGATAAGGGTACCAGTTATTGGATTTATAGCCCACCCTAAACCCAGGATGATTTCAACTTGAGACCCTTAATTACATCTAAAAATAGCTCGTTTCCAAAAAAGGTTGCATTCTGAAGTTTCAGGTAGACATGAATTTCAAGAGGACTTTAACCCACCCAACCATATCTCATAACTAATGTCCTATTGTCTGAATATTCCATAGTTTTTAACCTGTCTTATACTCATCACAGTCCTGTTTGTTTCTAGTGTTTTACTAAGCATACATCTTTTCACTTCTGTGTAAGATGGTTGGGCCAAAAGGATTTACATATTTCCATTCTGATATACATTGCCAAACTATCTCCTAGAAGAAATGTACTAATTTTTTTTTTTTTTTTTTTAGTTGGAGTCTCACTCTGTTCCCAGGATGGAGTGCAGTGGCATGCCCATGGCCACCACAACCTTGACCTGCTGGGCTCAGGAGATCCTTCCACTTCAGCCTTCCAAGTAGCTGGAACCACAGGCGTGCACCACCACGCCTGGCTAATTTTTTGATTTATTGTAAAGACGAGGTCTTGCAAGTTGCCCAGGCTGATCTTAAACCCCTGGACTCAGGCAGTCCTCTCATCTTGGCCTCCCAAAGTGCTGGGATTACAGGTTTGAGCCACCGTGCCCGGCCAAAATGTACTCATTTTCACTTGCAAACAGTGTGCATGAGTGTGTACTCGCCAACCCTGGATTTCATTCATTTCATCAATCCTTACTGATTTGGTAGTGGGAAATATTTTTAAATTTGCATTTATTTTTCAATAATAAGTGAGGAGGGGTTATTATTATTTAGAAAGAATATGCAACAGTGGTGGAAGTAAGAGAGAAGAACAGCTCAAAAGTGATTCAGATCAAATCATTTCCACCAACATGACTTGTATCAAGAAGTTCAGGGGAAAAGCACTGGAGAAATGTTATTAATCTTCTATATACAGGGTATATACATTACACTGTGGGATGCTTATAGTAGAAAATGAATGCCCTGCAGATCAAGGAAATAACCTCTTTAAGTTTCTGTGGACAATTGTAACAAAATGTTCAATCTAGAGGAATTATTGCCCATTGGAGGTCACTTCTTTAACCAAGGGGCAATACTTTTTCCAATTACATATTTCACAGCCAGGTTGTATATTAGGCTTTTGTTCATCTTGAAAAAAGAAAAAAAAAAAAAAGCCATTCTAGCGATTCTTCTGTCCCATATACCATCAGTCAGACCTATCGGGTTAGCTAACAGAATTATAGGGCATGGACAATTCTATGGTTAAAGGTCAAAGGGCCTTGGAGACTAGAATCATCAAAAAGGATAGTTTGAAACTTTAACAAAGTTAAGCTTTGTCCTATATTTTACCTTCTTCCCATTAATAACTTAGATCTTAAAATGTAACATTTTTTTGATTACCAAAGTAATGCATGTTCATTTGTAATATTTAAATGAGAAGGCATTGTATATAGTAGGCAGCAAAAGCTCCCTCATGTTACCCTAGGATAGGTAATTTGGAAAATGTTTTTCCAGGTTTTTTCTAAGCATATGCAAACACTATTTTTATTACAAAACTAGGCTCATGCTGCCCTGCGATTTCCTTTTTTCACTTATTTGTACATCTTGCTCACTTTTGTCATGGAAGTATATATAGATCTATTTCATTTTAACAGCTGCAGTATATACTATCAGAGGGATATATTATGATTTATTTAGCCATTTCCCTATTGATTTGGGTCATTGCTGATTTTTCACTCCTGCAAACAGTGCTTCACACTATGTGTGTAGAATTGCACATTTTTCGCAGCTCTTTCTATAGGATAAATTCTCAGATGAACAACTGCTGAATCAAAAAGTAATGCATACTTTACACATTGGTGGAGTCTTTCAATATGTCTTCCTCCATCCTGGAAAGTTTGGGTCGGGGCTACTCCCAAAAAACAATTTATTTGAGTCCCTAATATATATATTTGTAAATTAGGTAATGTCTTTGATTACATAGCAGAGGTCACCAAAGACTCCAACTTTCCATCTGGGAGATACTCTGCATCCTTTCTTGCCCAAGAGTCAAACTGCTCTGGTAGATATCCCACAAGACAGAGCACCCAGGAGACCCATCAGATCACCTGGAAGATTTAGGGACATTATTGGTACAGGAACAGTCAGTGCTAGATCAACAGCTTAAAAGCTATTCTTAATTTTGTACTCTTGTGTTCCGGGAAGATACTCAGCACAAATGCTCTTCGCCTAACAGGTAGTGTAAGAAATGATGACAACAAATATTTATTGAAGGTCTACTATATGCCAAATATTAGGCATATTTTTTATCTAATTTCATCCTCACAGCAAATCTGAATCATCATTATTATCCTACCCATTTTACAGATGGAGACTCTAATACTCAGAGATGCTGCCATAATTCAATTCAACTTCAAAAAGTAATACATAAATAACATCTCTTAAAATGTGTATACATTTTTTTGGCACCACCACTTCCAGTATTATATTTTCTAAAATTTCCTTTCTTCACTCCAAATTAGAGATTATATATATTAGAGATTATATATATATTTCTTATCTTTAATGTTTTAAACAGAAGTATACTATTTCAGTAGACGAACTTGTCAAAATTTATTTATTCAATGTCATTGGACACTTTGGTGGTTGACAATTTTCATATCACAAACAACACTGCAATGGACCTCTCTTTATATACTGCTTTAGAACCTTCTACTCTTACTCCTGGAGGTAAAATGTCTAGAAAGAGAATTGCTGAATCAAGCAAGTAATTACATATTGTCAGACTGTCCCAAGAAGGAGTATATCAACTACACTCATTCCTGTTGTTTCTGAGAGTCTAGAAAAAGATTTTGGAATCAGAAAAAACCCTGGCTCAGTCACTTTCCAGCTGTTTTTAAGTTGCCAAATTACTTACACTTATATCTCAGTTGCCTCATGTCTTAAATTCATTAACAATACTTATCTCAAAGGGATATATAAACTAAATGAGGTAATCTTTATGTATAAAGAATATAGGCCAAGCTCAGTGGCTCAGCCTGTAATCCCAGCACTTTGGGAGGCCAAGGCAAGTGGATTGCCTGAGCCTGCGGGTTCGAGACCAGCCCGGGCAACTTGGCGAGACCTTGTCTTTACAATAAATAAAAAATTAGCCGGGCATGGTAATGCATGCCTGTAGTTCTGGCTACCTGGAAGGCTGAAGGCAGAAGGATTGCTGGAGCCCAGAGGGTTGACACTGGGATGGCCGTGAGCATGCCACTGCACTCCAGCCTGGGTGACAGAGTGAGACTCCAACTCAAAAAAAAAAAAGAATCTAGTAGAGTGCCTGGCACAAAACAAGTGCTCTATATGTGGTAGTTCCTGAGACTGTAGAAAGCTATAGTTCTAGGAAAGCAAAAAGAGTAATTTTTCATCTTTATAATGATGACGGTATTTCAGGGTTCTGGTGTGACGAAGTAAACTATCTAATGCACAATGAGATTATAGAAATGGCTTTCGCACAAAGAACTAAGCCCTGTTTTCACATGCCTTTGTAGTCTATATCCTTGCATGGAAGTCCCCCCAAACATGTCCCTCTTTCCATCTTATTTATCAGACTTAATGTGTCCAGGACACCATCCTGTGTGCCTTAATGGCTGGGTTTAAGAATGCTTTCTCTTTTTATAATGTAAGGCCTTTTAAAAAGAGTGTTGGTGATCTATAATCTGGAGCTGTTTCATGAAGTCCTAACTCACTTGCAGTGAGATAAATTGGACCTGTATAGTAACACATTAAAAACAGGGACATCTGCACAGCTTCCCCCTAGTGCTTTATAACTGGTCTCTTCCTTTTAAATCCACATCTGTTATATAGCTCCCAAGTAAATGGCACGCATTTTGCTTAAAGACAGGACAGACTGTTAGGACTAAATTTTATTTTTTCTGACCATTAGTGCCTGCCATCAAACAGATTGTGAAAACGCACACGGTTTTGAGCTGTAAGCAGGTCTTTGGATGCATCCCCACGAGGAAAACAATTCATTCCTCTTAAAAGTATGTGTGTGTATACATTTATTTGTTAGTATGCATATTTGCTTCTTTATTTGGGAAATATTTTGAGATCCGTGGTGGGGAATTCTGAATTTAAATATTGCTGTATGATTTAAAGGGATGTTTTAAAAACGATTTTTTTCAAGAATGGCAGAATCATGACAATTGTTGAGGCTGGGCAATGAGTATGTGTGAATTCATTACATTATTCTTTCTACCTTGTGCATGTTTAAACTTTTGCTTAATAAAAATTAGATTAAGAAGATTATATTTTTATGAGCCAAAATATATCCTGTTTCACTGTACTCTGTCCACAGCAGAACATATAAAATTCTGCATGAGACGGAGGAAAGATCCTTAGAGCTTAGTTTAATATCAAATGACTGAGAACAACCAGTGTTCTGTTGGCCTTTGATTAGAGTCAAGTGTTTCTGTGGTGTTACAATCTGACTGAGGTTATAGAGAGTCAGTGGAATTTACTTTGAATTGTAAATGTCCAACATAAAAATTTTTAAATCCCATTCTGTGCTCTCATCTTTTGATTATTTGAGATTTCAGTCTAAGTCTTACTGACTCTTTTTTCCCTCCCATTTAAGGACTATTTAACTTTACAAGTGAAACAAGTCAGACTCAGAGCATGAGAATTAGCATTAGAAGATCTGGTTTTGAATCTCAGTTCTGAATAACCTTGAGAAAGATTTAATTTCTCTGAAAATCTGTTTTTTTCATAATTGATGTAAAAATAATCCTCTGCTGTGAAGATTAACATAGAGAGTGAATAAAGCGTGCTTTACAAACTGTAAAGTCCCTGCAGCCGGAGTATATTGAAATTGCATCCGTGTAGGCCTCTGGTGTCTCAGAGGACAAAGAACACTTGTGTACCCAGAGCACAGGATGTACACAGGGAAGGGTGATATGCTTCTTTCTGTGGGGCAGTGCAGAGGAAAAGAGTTTGATAATCTTATTCACACTGGGTAGTGGTTTCCAAATGCCCCTGGGAGCTTGTTAAGATTTCAGACTCCCAGACCAATCCCTGGTCTCTGTGTGTGTTGGGGGTGGGAGGAGGGAAGGGAGGGGGTGACAGAGGGCATCAGAGTAGGATGGCAGTAATAATTTACTTTTTTTTTTTTTTTTTTTGGAGTTGGAGTCGCCCTCTGTTGTCCAGGCTGGAGTGTAGTGGCACACTCACGGCCACCACAGCCGTGACCTGCTGGGCTCAAGTGATCCTTCCTCCTCAGCCTTCCAAGTAGCTGGAACTACAAGCATGTGCCACCATGCCCGGCTAATTTTTTGATTTTTATTGTAGAGATGAGGTCTTGCCAAGTTGCCGAGGCTGGTCTTGAACTCCTGAGCTCAGGTAATCCTTCTGGCCTGCTGGGATTGTAGGTGTGAGACACCGTGCCCGGCCAATTTGCATTTTTTATAAGCATTCCTGGTGATTTTGATGTAGATGACTCAAAGATTACAATTTGGAGAACAAGGTTTCCAAGGTGTAACAAATCCTTTTGAAGGATATTTCTAGTTTGAAAGAAGTCTCTGGGAAAAGAAAGTGTTTAACCCAAAGGAATAAGTCACCAGGAATGAAATGCCAGACTGCAGAATAGAAAGAATTTTGGTTGGGACCTATCCCTGGTCCTTCAAATAGTACTCCACAATAATCACAATTCGATTTAAATAAGAATATAACTTTGTTTTTTTTTTTTTTTTTTTGAGTAGGTGTCTCACTCTGTCTCCCAGGTTAGAATGCAGTGGCATGCTGCTTACTGCGAAAGCAGCCTTGACCTGCTGGGCTCAGGTGATCCTTCCGCCTCAGTCTTCCAAGTAGCTGGAACTACAGGCACACATCACCACACCCAGCTACTTTTTTGATTTACTGTAGACATGAGGTCTTGCCAAGTTGCCCACTCTGTTCTCAAACCCGTGGGCTCAGGCAATCCTCTCACCTTGGCCTCCCAAAGTGCTGGGATTATAGGTGTGAGCCAACACGCCCGGCAACTTATTATTTTTTTTAAGTCACATAGTTGTATTATATTGAAGTCTCTCTGGGTGACTTTGCTTCGATGTGGATCTATCCTTAAGGGAATGTTATTCTGGAGATTTTATTTGTATTTCCTAAATGATTTTGAATGTGATTATTGTTTTGTCAGAATACTATAGCTTTTCCTTTAGATAATTGACTTTAGAGGTGTTTGTTGCATTGTTAAATGTGATTTTTATTTAGACTTAAAGCTAAAATATTTCCTGTGGGGAATACAACTTTGGCTTTGTAATGTAAGTCAATGGAAAAATAGGTTTTGATTAAAAGAAAATTGCTTTATAGTCAATTTTTTTAAAAACAAGAATTGGGAGAATTACATTAGATGAGATTGCCCTGCATACCTACACTCCAAATGTTATTTACTTTTTACAATACAGCTATTATTCAGTGTTCTCTTTTTTTCTCTTAGGTTTGCCTTCTCCATTCACACAGTTACAGTTTGACTTCGTAATTATGCAATATTTTGGAAACTATGGTATTGTAAAAATGTAAGAGATATTTGGCTGGGCACGGTGGCCCAGACCTGTAATCTCAGCACTTTGGGAGGTCAAGGTGAAAAGATTGCCTCGACCTGCTAGGCTCCGGCGATCCTTCCACCTCAGCCTTCCGAGTAGCTGGAACTACAGGCGCGCGCTACCACGCCCGGCTAATTTTTTTTT